>JAVSCE010003686.1:0-108197 GCA_032199065.1 Smutsia gigantea | reverse complement strand
TGACAGTTTTCATTGTTTTAAACAATTGCCCTGGGGAGAGGGATCTCTTTACTGAGAGACAGTTAAGTCAGGTCAAAGATAAGCTTTGTGAATGGAGGTTTCCCAGAGAGCTACCATGCAGGTCAAAACAGGATTTGGGGAGAGTTCCAAACTCTTTCTACTCTCTCCAGTGACTGCTGAGCTGCTGGTTTTCACAGACATGTTTCTGAGGCTGCTGGTTTTCAAGGGTACTGAGAAGCTGAGGAGAGAAATGGTTATAGGGTAAGTTAAAAACATCACAAAGTTCAGTGTTCTTATCAAAAAACAGCTTTTTTTTTCTTTAAAAAATTCTCCACAGATAGTTGCATGCCTTTGGTTAATTTACAGTTTGTAAAAAGTTGATTTTAACATTTTTTTTGCCAGTATTCTTTTTGTTATTCTGAAAGAATGGAATTTCAGAGATCTTTACTCTGTGTTACAAATATTTTTATCCCCTACCCCCACCAAAATTCATATGTTGAAACCCTAGCCCCCCACCAAAATTCCTATGTTGAAAACCTGGTGTAATGGCATTAGGAGGTGAGGACTTTGGGAAGCAATTAGGTTTAAATGACATCATAAGGGTGGGGCCCCATTGTGGGATTAGTGCCATTGTAAGAAAAGACATCAGAGAACTTCCGTTTTCCTTTTCCTTTCTTGAATGGATAGAGTAAGACGGTGGCCATTTACAAGCCAGGAAAAGGGTCCTTACCAGAAATTGACCATGCCTGCATCTTGATCTTAGAGGTGACAGCCTCCAGAAGCATGATAAATAAATGACTCTTGTCTAAGCCACCCAGATCCTGATTAAATATTCCTTGAATAAGTGAACAAATGGTGTCAACTGAACTTTCCTCTGATGTGGATAATGGAGAGAAAAAACCTAGTATACAATTCAGGAACTGTTATCCTTAATCTAGGACTCACTACAAATAGATACACTATAGTAATTTTAAATACCAGAACCTAAGTAAGATTCAGTAATGTCCTGATTTTGAAGTTCCTTATTTTGCTTTAATAAAAAGTTTGACTATTATCACTGGATTTTTCAAAAGCTATGTTTTGTATGTAGTTCCCAGTCATTAACAGTCAAATGTCCCTTGTAGTTTTTCTCTTTTGCTTTTTAAATCAAACCAATTTAAATAAAATATTTACAGAATATCTGCTAATCCCAAGAAGGCCTGAAAGTCTGAACACTTTTTATTTGCACTTGGAAAAATGAATTTTTGTGGTACACACCTGGCCTCCGTGCCACAAGAGAGAGTATGACCATTAGATACACATTCACATCCCCGACGGACTTTCTAAGACTTTAAGTTTCCAGTTAGAGATTTCTCAGGAAAGCTAACTTATACCCCAATAGCTAGTTAACAAAAGAGACAGTTGGTTTCCTTGGTAACAGCTGTAGACTTTTGCATTTTGTATCAGACTTGCATCTCAGCATCAGATGTAACAAGTGTATTAAAAAGACCATACCTTTTGCAAGAATTAAAAAAATTCTTTTTAAATATGAAGGGAATATTTACATTTCACATGAAAAATAATGAAAATGTTTTTCGTACCTTCTGCCAACCCCAAATGATAATAAAGTCTAGCGTCTAATCTATTGAACTGTGTCAAATCATTTTGGAATAAGCTATGGTATACATAAACATATAACTACATACACCATAAGAAAGGCAGATAAATGATTAAGCAGAAATAATTGGATATACGAGCATGAATGAGAAGTGTGAGCTGACAGCCTGTGGTGAGCAAGAATAACTATAAAAGCTGAGCAGTAAACTACACAAAAACAAACAAGACAATCATTTAAAGGAGACTCAAATTTGCAAAGCCAATGTGAAATGGAGCAGCAATCTTTTATTAATCCAGGCTAAGACACCATTTGAAACATTGACAAATGCAGAAGCATTCCATACTAATTTAATAAGCTCATCTTGAAGAAACCGCATTGATTACTTATAGCACTCAAGGCTCCCTTTAACCTTTTGATCCTCAGAAATGTGGCTTTTGAATTGTCTATCTATGGTTAGACATGACATTTCAGGGTTTGAAACTTGTCTTTTCTCTCAGAAGCAAAAGGAAGTCCCAGCAAGCATCAGCCTTGCCCATACTCACCAGCCACAGGGGAGCCTGGAGCAAAGCGGAAAGGACACCACGCTGAGAAAGCATTGCTTGGCTGCAGGATCTGTCTCTAGGTTAAGCACAGCTCAGCGACGAGGAAAAGAGCAAGTCTGCTTCCGTGGTCATTGTAGCCAAGTCCTGAGGATTAAAACATATTTCTATCCTTCCTTTCCAAGCAGGACTTCAAAGTTTTGATTTTCATAAAAAGGAAATATTACAAATGTTTAATTGTGCTAGTGAATAAATAATATGTTCCAGTTAATACTAAATCATAGAAGTTCTCCATGTCATTATTAGTGCCAACATGCTTGAGATAATCATAACTTTGCCATCAGGATGCAACTTTTATTGGGCATGTGTAAATCTGGGAAGAAGAAATCCCGGGGCAAAATACCTCTAAAGACTGAAATCAGTGAAAGGGAGAAATAAAGTTTAAAACCTGTTTATTGCTTACAAACTGCAGTCCAGGGCTATCTTTCTCCTCTGCTCCAGAGGAAGCAAGCAAGCAAGCAAGAAAACTCCTCCCTTTAAACTCTCAGGTTCAGACACATCCTCCGTTGCCTCAGTAATTACCCATTGATATGGAGATGAACTTCTCTCCACCCCTGAGGATATGCAAATGCACTAAAGCCAGGCAGGACATTCTGGAAATGTTATAATTTTACCCACAGCATGAATAATCTTGCTTCATCCCCCCATCTCTCTAAAGCAAAGAGACTCCCTTTCAAAGAACTGAAATGCCCACTTACAGAGAAGTCATTCTTTATGAAGTAAGAATTGGTGTACTTGGGAGCTTCTTGTTCAAACACAAATAGCCCTGAAAACAGAAGGTATCTGTTTAACACCACTATAGGTTAGTTTATTGATATCTTTTTGTTCAGGGAAACTGGGAAAGGAAATTCTGAGGCCTCTGTGTGGCTTAGACAGTTAGGATTTCACTAAATAACTACCTCCCAGCTTGCAATACTGGGAAAAGTGCAGATAAAATGGAACACACTGGACAGATACACTTCCATGGGATGGAAAAGAGACATAGGCTCATAGCTTCTCAAGCACACCAGCCCTCATCCTTCTTCTAGGTCTATGCACTTGCTATTTCCTTAAAACTCTTTATCCCTCTTTCCCAACCCCAACCCACCTCTCTAATTCCCATTCAGCCTTTGGGATTGAGCATAAATGCTACTTCCTCAGGCAAGCCTTCTCTGACTTCTATGATTAGGATGCTCTCATAGAATACTGAAATTTTCCATTTTTGAATATATTTCTTTGTCTAATTATTTTTAAATACCACCTTCCAAACTGGAGTATAAGTATCACTGTGACAAGGCCACGGCTGTCTTACCATTCTTTTCTAGCCCCTAACACCTGTAAGCACGTTAAAAATATTTGTGGACTGATTGGTGCAATGTGTATGCATGCAGTAATCTTGGGAGTTGGAGTGTTGCTGAAGCAAGTTCTCCTTGGTGATGGAATCTGGGTGGTAGCGTGGGTCTGGGAAGGACCGACAGGGATGAAGGGAAAATGAAGAGGAAAGGATTTCACATTTTGGCCAAGCCTTGCCCTTGCTATTTCTTATTGGCTCCTACTTTTTCTTTCCTGTGGCCTTCTCTTTGAGGGTCTTGGTAGGAACACCAATACAATCAAATAAAAACTTACATAGTGCATGACATGTATCAGGCATTGTTCTACTGTTCTACATGCTGCACACATACTAACTCATTTGGTCATTACAGTAAACCTATGAGAGAAATACTTTTATTATCTTCATTTGTGATGAGGAAACTGAAGCATGGAGAAATTAAGTAATTTCCCTAATTCAAACAGGTGAGATGTGGTGGACCTAGTGTTAGAAGTCAGCACTTTGACTTCAGAATGCATGCTCTTAAATGCTTTGCTAAGATTATGTGGAAAGAGAGTGTGGAAGACATCCTTGCTTATTTGACATCTATTTCCCATGTTCTTTTCACTTGTCCAGCTCCTTTTAGGAAAAGTTGGATTTTGTTGCTTTTCCTATCTCCTTTGCACCTACTGATGATTCTACAAGCCAATTCTGATAAATAGGGTATAAGCAGATAATTTTTGGAGAGAGAATGATTCAAGGAAAGCAACTGTGGGATAAATGTGGATTGTAGCCATCTTTCCCTCTGGTTCCTGCCTGGAATACAGATATTCAGCCTAGAGACCTAGCAGCCATCTTGCACCCACGATGGAAAAGCCAAGGAATTATAGAGGTGACAGCCAAAGGCTTGGCAATATTAAAGCACTTAATCAATGTCAGCATTTGGTCATATCCATTCTCCTCATTATGTGATAAAACAAACCCCAATTCGTTTACTCACTCTTGGTAATGTTTTCTGTTACTCATAACTGAACTAAGCCTAAAGGATACAAGTAACAGAAAACATTTCCAAGAGTGGCTAAAAATGTTGAGGGATTTTTATGTTGTTTGTTTTGTTTTTGGTACATAACAAAAAGAATGGAGACTCACGGGACTTCTAAAGAAATGCCAAACTATAACGGTAATTTAAGAAAATACTATGAAGAGCTGGCATTATACCCCAAGACACCAGTCAGAGTCCCAGAAGGGAAAAGATCAAACATTCAAAAGGGCTTAACTGAAAATTTTAGAAGAGGTAATTTACAGAGGGTTCAATAGGGTCAAGCCAACAGGGGAGAGTGAAACCCCCAAGAATCTAGCAATAGCAGGAAGCAGGGCCTGATGGGGCCAAGAGAGGGAACAGTTACCAGAGTCAGAAGGAGCTGGAGCCATGGAAGAGGGTCCACCATACAGGAGCCTTGGCCATAGGGATGCTCAGTCACTGCCGGGGCCACAGGAGTCAGGGCTGGTGTTGAGGGTGGGGTGGGGGCACATATTACCTCAATACTTCTCTCTTATGATCCCCTGCTGGAGGCTCCCCAAGGACAAACTCACTGGAAGTCAGAAGGCAGGAGGAGTCTCTGGGAGATCCCATTCATAAAAGCCAGCCTCCTGGGGTGCTGAGAGGGTAGAAAGGGGCTGAGAATAGATCGGGAGCATAGTGGTTTGGGGGTAGGAGGAGGGAATGGAATGGGAAGAAGAGGTGCAAATGGAGAATATAATTGAACTTGCCCTGGAACAGAGAGAAAATAGACTTCCTTCTTCTCCTTGTCTTCTCTTCTTTTATAAGTACCCTAGGACAAAACGTTTAATATTGGGTAGAAGTAACAGAGACACATACTTATAGCCCCTACAAACTGTGAACCATTGTCTCATACATCCCAAGTCCTGTCTGTATCCTGGTAGCTTCAGTGTTCAAAAAAATGATTCATCCAATGCCCTAGTCTTTTTCTTTCTTTACTGACTCAGTGATCTTCATTTGCATCCGCTCATGACCATACTTCAATTACACTTTTTTCCACAGGGAAATGCCCCACTGTTGAAAGCTTGAACACAATCAATCCACAACCTGAATATGGTGTTGGGGTAGGTTGAAACAGGCTGCTGTCCTAAGATGACCATGTCCTCATCCCTGGACCCTGTAAATATGTTATCTCATATGGCAAAAAATAAGAGGACTTTGCAGATTTGATTAAGTATCTTGTGATATGGTAATTAGCCTGAATTATCCAGGTGAGACTAATAATGAAATCACAAGTGTCCTTTTAAGATGGAGACAGGATATACTACCCCCGAGGTGGAGACAGTACTAGATGGTGGGAGCAAGGACTGGAATGATGCAGCAACGGGGCAAGAAATGCCAGGAGCCATGAGCAGCTGCAAGAGACAAGGAATAGATCCATCCCTCCATCCTCCAGAAGGAGTCGGTTCTGGAGACACCGTGATGTTAGCCACATAAAACTCATTTCCGACTTCTGGCCTTGATAACTGCAAAGAATAAATTTCTGTTGTTTTTACCCACTAAGTCTGTGACAGTCAGCAAGAACCTAATACAAACACCCTTTCCTTTTAGCACCCTATGTCTTTAATTTCCCAGAGAGATCCCTTGATTCTTTTATTTCCCTCTAACAGTGTCCCCTTGTTCATTTCCCTCTGCATGATTTCCTTACCACTTCTGTCAACGCCCTCATTTCACCAGCACCCCTTTTCTCCCATTGCACTCACTCAGCACCAACTCTGTGTCAGTCCCTTCACCTGCTTTTTCCATTCCTACCCCTGGGATGCTAGGAATTTCTGGTGAGTAAAGGTGATTTAACAACTTAATACCATTGAAGGCAGGCATTCTGAAAAAAAAAATTATAACCATTCTAAGTGTATGCCTTTTCAACTTTGTACTGTTCAAGGATCTCGTAAAAACTGTAGAAAAAATATAGCAATCTCAGGCAATTTCGCCACTGAAAATGTATGTTCCCCAACTGAATTTGGGACAGCATTTTTCTCTAGTTTTCCTGAGTCTATTTCAGTTCTTTACTTTTCTCTAATTCTTTCTTCAAATCTCCCTCTGTTCTTTCTCAGAAGATAATCTCACCTACCTCACGTAGAAAACTGAAACCACCAGTTATGAAAAAGATGTATTTTCTTTCTAAAAATTTCTTTACATCTTTATCATTCCATCTCTGCTCAAGGTCATAAATTTCTTACCTGAAAGATTCGCATGCTACAGTCCACAACATCCTGAGAGAAAACAGATATTTAAATGACTACATGATAACACACTTGTACAAATATAATATTTGAAGGAGGTATACCCACTGGAGGGGAGAAACATAGGCAGCAGTGAGCACATGTGTTCAAACAGCAGGAAAAGGAGTACACACTGGCAAGAAGGCTTCGTGGAGACAGCCTGCTGGTGCCGGATGGGGAAGGCAGACTGCAGGAGAGGCTGTTCCCCAAGAGGGAAGAGCATGCACAGAGGCTGGAGGTATTAGATGCACAGCATTTCCAGGGAACAGTCAGAAGACTAATACGGCTGAAACATTCCACTGGAGCTGGAGGCTGGAAGAGGTGGGCAGTGCCCAGGTTATGGAGGGCTAGGCTAAGGAGTTTCAACATAATTTTGTAGGCCAGCATTTCCCAAATTTACCTGATCAAAAGAATCACATTAAATGATTGTTGAAAATATCCATTTTCTAGGCCCTTCTCTGGAGATCCTGATAAGTATAGGGCTGGTCCCCCAAATCCTATTTTAACCAAACATAGGTGAGTAGAAAAAAGTAAAACTTTAGAAATAAATTTTAATTTTCACCACTTACTAGAGATACGATCCTCAGCAAAATACATAAGTTTCTTGAGTTTCATCTTTAAAATGTGGAAAATGCCCTCTACGTTTCAGGGCTGCTATGGGAAGGCAATAGGTTGTGGGACAGTGCCTGGCATACAGTTCACAGCTGAAAAGTAATAACTGTTAATGTTAATTTTGCTATTATGATTGTCACTATTGTTCCTTTGGTCAGGCCCTTTCTCCTCATAGATAATTATAATAGCTTTTCACCAGGTCTTCTTGCCTCCAAAAAGGCAAGTTTCAGGATATCACCCTGAACTCAGCAGCAAGAGGCTATGCAGGCATAAGAAATAATGGGCAGGGGTGAAGGGTGGAGGTGGAGGCCAATATGAAAACTGAGCTAAGCCAGAGCTCCCGTGTCGGGGAATTGAACTCTGAAGAATTCACATGGGCTTCTGAGAACAGTGTCAGAGGAAGAGTGGCCATCAACAGAGGATTGTTCATATATCCAGCGAGACAAGGGGACTCCAGGGACAGACAGAAAAGCTCTTGTATAATCTGATAAAGGGAGCTGAGGGAAAGCACAGACCACACCCTTCTGCCTTATGAAGATTTATCAGCACTGTGGGGAGGGGAAAATAAGAGATTTACATGGGGTCTCCGAAAATACAGAAACATTCCCAGGATGATCTGAAAAGGTGGATAAAGGAGATTTAATTTAATACCACTGAAGTCAGGGATTCTGAAAAACAACCAAAACCATCTTAGGTTTATGCCCCAGCAAGACTGCACTGTTCGAGAATCTGGTAGATTGGATGACACCGTCAGAGACAGCATTCAGATCTCATGCATGGGAAAGTACATCAATAGTTGTGCCAGACCTGAGTTGGACATACAGAAACCCAGGTACAGACAGAGAGCTTTGGGAATCCTTGTCTGAAAACTTTAGCTGAAACACTCTCAAAGGATGTGATGACTCAGGGAGAGTAGAATGGAGGGAAGCCAAGACCAGTCGGCGGAAGAGAAGTCGGTATACCCAACAGAAAAATGTGAGCAAAGGACCACATTTCTCAAGCAGAAATACATACACAAAAGGGGTGACTGTGGCTCCTGGTTATATCACTTCTACTCCAAATGTGCCAAGGGTCTGGACCAGTTGAGACCCAGACCATATGTGTTTTTCATCCCCTCCAGGGAGACACAGGATGCTTTTGTCTTTCAAGGAAGTTCTGCCATGTGTACTGTAAGTGAGGAGGGTGTGAGGCTTATCATTCCCTTTTTTTTTTTCCCTTGCCTTAGAGCTCCCCAAATGCCCTTTGGTCAGTAAAACACATGTCTAGAAAATACACTCCCTGGATGATTCCTTGAATATTTCACGGTACTTGGTACATTAAGCACCTTTACAATATACAGCCTCTTCATAAACAGCACTGACCCAAGAGTTGTAATTTCACAAGCCAGGAAAAATGATAGCTAGTGTAAGTAAAATAGATATATCAAGAGTTCTAAAACTTCTTTCTCAATTAGAGAACTCCAGAATATGAGCTGGAGATAGATTTGGTGCTGTGTTCCAGACCACATGTTCTGAGGAGGAGAAGCCCTGGTGGCAGGAAGACGACTGTGCAGATGCTGTGGGGCGTCCACAGCAAGTGCCCTGAGAAAGAGGTCCTGGTACTGGTGGCAGAGGAACGTGGTGGTGACTGACCCTGCTAGACCATTCTGGGGTGGAAGTCGGCTCGTGGGGATCTCCCTAAATTCTGACTGATCCTAGTTCTCCAGGTTTTTCTGCACTTCTGTGAGCTATTACTTCCTTTTCTGTTCAAGGTAACCAGAAACAAATATTTGCAACTTAGGATGCCAACTAGTTACACTGTGCTTTGGATTTATCTCCCCTGGCCATTGCCCTCAGGAAGCTAGTTCTAAAGTGCTTTAGACAGAATATGAGATCGAAAGGAAACTAGATGGGAGCTTAGTAAACATCTATGGTATTTGCTCAGAATCCCTTTCCCTTTGTTTCTACTGATGTTCACTCTTATTCTGGTTTGCAGTTAAGCACATGACCTAAACTGGGCCAAATATAACCTTTCTCCAGCACTTCATGTCACAGTGATGGAAAGAAAGTGTGGATGTGTGACCTAAGCCTCGTCAATCAGACTTGAGCGTGTGACCGTTTTTTTTTTTTAACAGAAACAGTAGAGATAAGTGGGAGGAGAGCAAAAAAGGGTGGTGGGAAGGAAGTGAAGATAGAGCAGATGCTGTCAGTGCCTACCCACATCCTTATGGGTCTCTGCCGTTTTCAGACACCTCCATCTTATTGTTGGAGGACTGTCCTTAGGATGCTAGATTCACATGTACACACTACTGGCTGGAAGAACCTGAGCAATTACATTTCCCTGGGAGCAGCCCTTAACTAATGACTCATAGGCACCTGATTATTGGGAAAATGCTAAGGGGAGATACTCCATCTCCAGAGTATCCCCTGAGGGATTGAGCCCAAGTCACCCACTATGGGGCTTTGCACCTGTGCTTCACCTCCTTCCCCTCCCTGGCCCCAGTATTCACCCCCTTATCAGATTTCCCCAGGAACACTTCCTAGCAAATCACCTTCAGGGCTTACTTCTAGAGAATCTAACCTAATACATCAGAAAAGCAAACAGTATTGTCTCCTTCCTCAAGGATAATAGAGCTTGATATATAAAGTCAACAAGCAGGAAAATGAATCAAATCTCTATTTCCAGTCACTCCAGCCCCTCCAACAGATGAACGAATAAATTTTCAGGTCCTGCCTAGGCTAGATTTGAGTGTGATTTCTGTCACTTACAATTAAGAGACACAGTTCACTGGGGTAGGGTAGAGTAAATGCCTTCCTTATTCCATTTAATAACAGATCTTGTAAAAAAGTGAGGATATCCATGATATCACCAGAGAGGAGAACAAATCAATAGTTTTTCTGAATAAAGCTATCAGAGGCCACTGTCAAATTCATTGTGCATGGCTGCTATGTATCCAACTTAAGATTTATAAATCTTCCACTGGAGTTTACAGAGCTATTTCCAAACTTTTCCACCTGAAAAATTCAATCTACCTCGATACATTCCACAATACATATTGTATGTATATTAAGAAAGCATAAGAGAGGCAAGAGCAAAATCTTTCTACAATGTGAATCTGATCATGTCAGGCCTTCAGTACCTCTTCCTTGCTCTGAGATAAAGTTCATACTCCTTAAAATAGTTTCAAAATGCTTTATCATGTGATGTCAGGTGTAATAGCAATCATATTCTTCCCACTCCACTCCCATATTTCAGTCAAAGTGAACACTTTCAGTTCCTTGAGTGACATACTTTTTCTTGGCCTGGGACCTTGCCCCTCATCTTCCTCCACATGTTCACACCCCAGCTGCTTTTTGGGTTTCAGGACTTGGCCAAGATGTCCCTTCTTCCGGGAAGCCCTCTTTAATGTTCCACCTCCCACTTCTCCTAGAAGCTCCCATTGTTCCCTTTACTTACCTACAATTTCATGTATCACTATCTAGTTTGGTTAAATGTATTTGTTTGAAATAAGAATATATGACCCATGAGGTAAAATGATGTATTTTTGTTCAACCCTGTATTGCTGGAATCTAACACAGTGCCTGGTTCATAGCAGATTCATAATATTTTCGAATGAATGAAAAAGAAAAGACAGAAAGAGATGTTAAAGGCAGAAATGATGTGTTTTTGAACAGCAGTATAGCTGGAACACTATGTTCCAGTCAGGAAACAGGATACCTCTCCTTTAGGAGAAATATCTGAATGGGAAAAAAATGTATATGTATTTTCACCCCAACATGTCTCCCTGGGTGTCAACTCTTTATTATAGGTAAGTTAAAAACCATAAAAATAAAACTCAGAAACAAGACAACTCCTGTGATTTAACAACATGATCAAGAGTTATTTAGCTGTGATACCTGGCTTTCCTCTCACAACAAGATACCCGAGTTCTCTGGGAAAAAAGATAGCTGAGGTGAATATACCCACTGCCGAGAGGTTCGAGTCGATCACTCAATCTTTATTGTATTAAAGTATGGATTAATGTTCAGGGAAAGTTAACTGTAAAGATTACTCTTAAACAATTTCATTTCCAATTTTTTTTCGTTTAGTAACCAGGTAGATTAAGGAATAAGGAGATGCTGATTTACAGAACAAAGTGCAAGATTTAAAGTCAGAAGTTCATGAACTATAAAGGCATAAATAGAAAGCATTAATCTATGGTTAATAGATTATCAGTGCAGTGAGACATTTTCCTTTCTCTCAGCACAGTTTGAAGTTGTCAAGTTTCACCCTAACCAGGATCATTACCCTGGATGTTATACCCTCAAGCAAGAGATTAACCATTTCCAAAAATGGAAGATATGATGATGGTACTGCCACTCCACCATGCAACTTCCTTGACTGGCCTCACTAACTCATCAAAATGTTCCTTTCTATGGGACACTCATCCTCACAAGCTTCTCAGTGTGTTCCTCCAGCAGTTATTGCTGTCCAATTAAACTTGGCACAGAAGATAAAACTGTGTGTCACTCTGACTTTTCTGCTCAACCAGTGACAGACAATTAATTACCTTTTGGGATCTCAAATATTCATTTCCCTCTGTCAGTACTCACAGAATTACCCACCATGTGCCAAGCAGGCTGGTAGAGCTGTTATGGTGATGTCTATAGAGCCAATGAAAAAACTGCTCATCCATGTTGATTTTAAACAGCACTTATGTCTTGGGAATTATTCTTTGTCCTTTTTGCTATATTATGGATGATCTCAGTGCTGTAGGTAGCAGTAGTGCCAGAAGTGGCAGATCATGGCTAAACCAACCTACAGAGGAGAGTCAGCCATCCACCTAGACTAGATATCAGTAAGGCTTCTTTGTTTACACAGAAGTGTGTCAGCTCCATTACATACTTCTTTCATTGTAAATATCTCGAGGGAAGCACAACTGACAAAGAATGCTTGAAAATATAATCTTTGTCCTTAAACAATTTGCTTTCCATCTCATTAACAATCTTATCAGGAAAAAAAAAATCCCGTTTGTCTTCTGAATTCCTTGGTCAGCCATATTGCCTCTCTTATCTCATAATCTAGCCCAGGGTTTTCTAAAATTCAATTACTTATAGCCTACTTTCAAAACTTTGCCAACTGTACTCCTATAGATGACAGATAGATTAGATAGCTGATAGGTAGATTAGGTGGGTAGATGATAGATAAACAGATAAAAATACATAGATAGATAGTGGTAGATACATAGACAGATAGATGATCTGTTTTGAACTAAGTTACTTTTTACAACCTTTTGCTTGTCCTAAATAACAACATCACAGGCTACTTACATATTTTTCTGAAATACGTTAAAAAAACATAACCGTTAAAATTTAAAGTGATCCAGCACCATGTAAAATGGCCTTAACTATAACTCTGAGAAACAATAATTTATGCCAGTAGTTCTCAATACCGACCTGTCAGAATTATCTGAGACTTTTTTCTTAAATTCCAATGCCCAGATCTTACTCTAGACCAATTAAATCTCAATAAGAGTATCTAAGAACATGATATAGCTAAAAGATAAAAAATAATCATGAAGAAGCTCCTCCCTCTAACCTGTGAACTGTGTGAAAACCTCAAGAATGACATGTCCAATCAGAAAATGAATTGAGGGCTGCATTACTAACTAACTGTGAGCTTCCTTCCTCCCATCAGGAATTTATGAACTAGAACTCAATTTCTAACCACCTCATCAGTGGTTCTAAAAGAGCTTCTAATTTTAAAAAAGATCAATTATTTTGGGCTACAAAATTTAATTTTCCAAAGTTTAAAGTGAAAACAACATCTTTAGAGAGAAAAACAAGTTTTTACACTCCTCCATTGTATGTGTTAGGCTTGGTTATGAGTTCAAGAACAGGGCCTTTATCTTTCTCACATATATGCATCCATGTAATTAAGATCTCAAGAACTGGCACACAGTAGACCCTCAATAAAGGGTCATCAAATAAATCAATGAATTAAATGAGTAAGTAAATACACATAGCCTTAATACTTACAGGATTGAAACCATGTCAAAAGCATTTGATGTTTCCTCTCTCACTTGACCCTCATTATCTCCTTTATGTCTACTGCAAGACACCCATCCCACATGGTTATGGATATTCATCTCTCTCATCTATTGCACAAGGACAGAGTCTGTTGACACAGTAGATCCTGAGAGATGAAATCATTGACCTTCAGAGAATGATATACAATCTGCCAGATGATTTTAACCTTCTCTTACCAATCACTTGCCTCTGCTTTGCAGAGGTTTTAGTATCTAAGCAGTTGACATACCTATTGAACATGATTTCTTTCTCTCCATCAAGCTTTTGCATAGGTGCCACCAAATTACAAGTATGAGTACCTTTTCATAAACGATGGAGGGATAGATTGGAACCTACCCTCACCACCATCCTAAATTACTCATCTAAAGAGCTGGTGCTCACATTTTCTGAACTTAATGAGCAAGTCACTGCAAAGTACTGGTAACTCATATTATGGTGATGTCTTAACTGAAGCTTAACAAGCTGCCACAATTGCATTGTCCCTGATTGATATTCTCATTTTCTTCAGAATTAAACCAGAGCCAATTCCTGCCATATGTTGCTGACAAAAGACAAAATAGGTTTAGAGTCTTATCCCTTCCACTATGCGTCTGAAGCTTTGCATTTCCTTATTTTGAAGAGAGATGTAACAAAGAAGTCCTTTTTGTTTCATATGGCTGAACCAGTAATGAAAAATGCAAACTAAAAACTCCGTACTACCTTCTAGCACCAAATGAAAGGAAAACACAGCCTTGGTGAATAACTGCCAGGAAATTGAACTGTATCCTGAGGGGACAGGAAGGATAAACATGACATTGTGTTGTTCTCAGAAGCACTATTATGGGATGCAGATGTCACTGGCACCCATTGCGCTGACAGAGTGCATGTTAGACCAGAAATGGAAATGTGTGGGTGGTAAAAAATCCTCCTCATGTGAAACCAGGATAAAATTCATTGACCTCTATTTCTATTTTGGGGGAAAAATAGCCAAGAGGTTGATAAAGAACTAAGGAAATTGGATCACATTCTTCCATTTCATCTATTTACTCCTTCTTTTGCATCATAGACGGGTGATAAGAAGATATAAATAAATAAATATATATATATATCAGCATTGTTCTAGCCTCTGGGAACACAAGTACAATTGAGGAAAAGTGTAGCCATAAATAAGCAGAAATCAAGTTGGAAAATAGTCACCTACGTAGGTTATTATAATACAAAACTTTCAGCAGATCATGATCCCTGAATCAAAATTTGCTTAAGTCTAATAATTAACATAAATTTAACTGGCCATATCATATAATTTCACACTTGTAAAATTGTTTTTTCACCACATATACATGTATACCTTCATCCATACTAATTATTAAATAATTAAAACTCAGTTAACTGATTATATGATGAGTATAAATTAAACTTTGAGGAAAGGACGTAAAGATCATGTGGAAGTGGGAATGGTGTCATGCTAGACAGAGAAACTTGAGTGAGTAAGGCTTTGAGAAATAGTTCCGCGTACTGAGCAGATTACCAGCTGTTTTGAATAGCTGGAAGACAGAAGAAATTAAGCAAGGTGACAAATATAATTTATTGCCCAAAGTGAAAAAAGCATGTTAAAATAAAAATTTTCTGAGAGTGAAAAGGAATGTTAAAATAATTAAAATTATATAATTTAAAACATTTATATACTGATCCAAAATTATTATTATTATTATTATTATTATTATTATATTGGTGGACCTATAACACAAGTGTTCAATAAGTACTTTTAAAACTTAAATTCTTTTAAAATCTAAAATAAGATATACCAATGGACATTAGAGGAAAAAAACAAAAAAACTACCATTGCTTATCTGAATATTACAATCTAAACATAAGAATAATAATTATTCTTGATATAAATATTTGAGGTTAGTTTCTGAGATAGGATAATGTTGGCAACATTATATGCTTCTCCCTTCACCCACTGAGACCCAAAAGCTGAGTTATCCCTAGCCATCTTTCTTTGTTTATTGGGTAATACTCTGCATCATGTCTTTGAAAGGGAGGTGACAGTTATATTATGACTGGAAAGGCCTGGGCAAAGGAAGATAGTTATTATTGATCACCATTCAGATTAGCTATGTATTATAGAGAGAATTCTTTTCAATGTACAAATAATTCATCATTCCTAGATAAAACATGACAAAAGCTAGAAGTACAAAGTAGAGTAAGTTCATCCCAGCTTATTTCAAATGCAGCTATTAGTAATAACAGTTTATTTAATAAAATGAAAAATCCTGGACAAATACTAAACCAGGCTGGACTCTCAGACAACATTCATAAACCTGAATTATTCTAGGCAAAGTAGATACAAGTCAGCCTATAATTAGGAGAGTGGTGAGATAAAAAGCTCAGGAAGGAAGCCAAGGCCAGATCCTAGAGGGCCTCAGATACCACATTAGGGAATTTAGAATTAAGCAAGGGGAGCCCATGAAGAACGGCAGGCACTGCGTTTTAGTTAGAATAGTAGGTCTGCTTTTGGAAGATGAATTTTGAGGCTGTAGAGCTATTATATGTTTATACCAGAGAGAACAAACTCAAAGCCCATGAGGGGCATCTAGCCCACATGTGTATGTTCTTTGCTTACTCCATGTTAACATGAACAGAATCTAACAGACTGAATTGCAGTTTGAGCAATTAATAAGCGGGAAATTTCACATAAAAATTTAGGTTGCTTGTGGGCTTCTACTGAAAATTGCAAGATCTGGGACTTTAAGTCCTGCTTTTCCAGATGACAATAATTGGCAGAAATTGAGTAGTAGTTGCCCTTTCGAATGCAAAATACAGTCTCCAGTTTGACTGCCTGACCCGCTTTCCCTAACAAACTAAATGCCTGAGCCTGTGGTGCTCAAGTTGGGAACTGCCAGTATACACCACCTTTTAAATGAGCAACGCTTGATAAAAATGACCAGAGGAAAACACACACCTTAAACCAGCAAATGAATTCTCATGAGATGTCTGAACTTAATGGTGCCAAAATATGGACTAGTCAAATGCAAAGACAAGATTTATATATGGGCAGGGGTAAAGCTCATTCACACCATCACTTCAAACATTATTTCAGTCTTATGACTGCACTACACACTTTAGCTATGAAGATAAAATGACCCAAGCATAAAAAAATCTAGTGATTGCTCTCTCCATGGGATTACAAACAGTAACTTACAAGAAGGAAATACCATTTCATTTACAGTTCATGGGCAACTCCAAGGTAACTAGAGCAGAGTAAGCCCATACTCACCTTGTCTGTCCTTTGGCCCAGTGCTTCGCTGAGATATTGAATATGGAGCATTCCAAAAGGAGTTTCCCAAATGAAGCCACTGGCCACTGGCCTTCCCAGCCCTGACGAAAGGGCAGTATACTATCACCCTTAACCTTCTCTCTTCCAGAGCCCATGTAATTTGTGGCGTCTTCGTTTCTGGGTACTTATGCTAAGATTATACATTTCATTAAAACTTTTAGCCAAAGAAAATTATATTATAGAAGGTGGAAGAGTAAAATAAAAAGGGCCTATGTTTTATGCCAATTATACTACGCCTGGAGAGGCTCTTCTCTTGTAAATGTTACAGGCCACCGGAAGAATTGCCAACTCTTTCTCATATTTGATTAGACCTCTCATGACTTGCTTACATCACTACCCCTTTCTGCCTCAAGCTCAGTCTCTAGCCGTACGTACCTGCTTTCATTTCATCATACATGTCATGTTCCTCCTTCCTGATCTCTGTACATGCTCTTCCCCCACCTAAAACGCTCTCACAGCCACCTTCCCATTGCTGCATAGTAGTTGTCTATTGCTAGATAACAAGTTAACCAAATTTAGCAGCTTAAAACAACAAATATTTATGATCTCACAGTTTCTGTGGTTCAAGAATCTAGAAACAGCTCAGCCAGGAGGCTGGGACTCAGGGTCTTTCATGAGGTTACAGTCAGGCTGTTGGTCGGGGCTGCTGCCATCTGAAGGTTTGCTTTCGGATGAAGAATTCACTTCCCAGATGGCTCTGTCACATGGCTATAGGTGGCAGGTCTCAGTTCCTTGGCACCTATTGGGAAAACCTCCACCTCTTGTCACGGGGGCCTCACCACCTGGTTGCTTTAGTGTTCTGACAACATGGCAGTTGACCTCTCCCAAACAAGTGATCCAAAAGAGAGCAAGGCAGAGGCCACTTGTCTTTTACAATGCGGTCTTGGAACTGACCATCACTTTGGCCATACTCTTTTATAAAAATGAGTCACTAAGTCCAGCCTACACTCCAGGGAGGAGAATTAAACTCCACCTCTTAAAGGGAATGGCAAAGAATTTGTGAACACATGTTACACCACCATGGCCTTGCTAAAGCCAAATTTTGCCTGGATGATTACTTTCTTGACTCGTCTTGGCAATTCTCTCAAGACAAGGTTGATAACTCTCTTTAGCTCTCAGGAGGTACCTTTCCTAATAGATACTGCATTTTTGGAAATATTCCCTATTTGCTAGTATGTCTTTTGCAGTAGAAAGTATGCAACCTGAAGGCAAGGACTGTGTATTGCTCACATTTGTATCTCCAAGCCTGGCATAGTGTTTGGCCTTCGATGGGCATTCACCCAATGTTTGTTGAAAAGTGAATCATTCCTCTCAAAGAAGTGTTTTTCCTGCTTTCCCACATGATAAGCCGGAAAAGAAAGGGGAAGAAGTAATTTGATGCATGCCCTGCTATGCCCTGCACTTTGTATATGTTATCTCATTTAGCAACAGATGGAAACCTTGAAAGAAACATAATTGTGTAGTAGAAAAGAATGAAGAATTGCTCTTCTTACATTTCCCTGCCACTTACTATTGAAGAGTCTTGGACAACTCATTTAGACTCTTGGAACTTCAGTTTTCTCCTAGAAAAAACTTGAAGGATATAATAATAATTGCTTTGCTAACTAACATGGTTTTAATGAGGATCAAACAAAACAATGTAAATGAAAGATACAAACCATAAAACATCATACAAATATAATATATGAATATTATTATTTCTCAAATTCTTATAGAATATGGATGATATTGCCAAACATGGAAAATGCTTCCATCTTTGGAAAATTAATCAAAAGTGAAACTCTAATCCTAATGATAACCAATATTTTAATTCACTCATTCATTCATTCAATATTGATTGAACTCTTACTATGTGCATATTCAAAGCAAAGCCTAGGTGTTCAGTACTTTAGTATCTTTAAGTCCAAAGACTGATGCAAAGTTCTGTATAAAAAGTCTTTTTATATATCAAATGGGATTTATTCCAGGGATGCAAGGATACTACAATATTAAAAAATCCAGCAACATCATACACCAATCAACAAAAAGAAAGAAAAAATCACATGTTCATCTCCATAGATGCTGAAAAAGCATTCAATAAAATTCAACATCCATTCATGATAAAAACTCTTTAACAAAATGGATATAGGGGGCATGTACCTCAACATAATAAAGGCCATATATGACAAACCCACAGCCAACATCGTCCTTAACAGCAAAAAGCTGAAAGCTTTTCCTCTAAAATTGGGAGCAAGACAAGGATGCCCACTCTCTCCACTTTTATTCAGCGTAGTACTGAAGGTCCTCGCCACAGCAATCAGAAGACACAGAGAAATAAAAGTCTTGTAGATTGAGAAGGAAGAAGTTAAACTGTCACTATTTACAGGTGACATGATATTGTACATAAAAAATCTTAAAGAATCCACTCCAAAACTACTAGAACTAATATCTGAATTCAGCAAAGTTGCAGGATACAAAATGAATACACAGGAATTGGCTGCATTCCTATTCATTAACAATGAACTAGCAGAAACAGAAATCAAGAAAACAATTCCACTTACAATTGCATCAAAAAGAATAAAATACTTAGGAATAAACCTAACCAAGGAACTGAAAGACCTATACCCTGAAAACTACAAGACACTCTTAAGAGAAATTAAAGCGGAAGCTAATAAATGGAAATTCATCCCATGCTCTTGAATAGGAAGAATTAATATTGTCAAAATGGCCATCCTACCTAAAGCAATCTACAGATTTAATGCAATCCTTTTCAAAATACCAACAATATTCTTCAAAGAACTAGAACAAGTGATTCTAAAGTTCATATGAAATCACGAAAGACCTCGAATAGCCAAAGCAATCCTGAGAAGGAAGAATAAAGCTAGGGATATTACACTCCCCAACTTCAAGCTCTAATACAAAGCCACAGTAATTAAGACAGTTTGGTACTGGCACAAGAGCAGAACCACAGATCAATGGAATAGAATAGAGAGCCCAGATATAAATACACACATACATGGCCAATTAATATATGATAAAGGAGCAATGGATATACAATGGGAAATGACATCCTCTTCAACAAATGGGATTGGCAAAACTGGACAGCTACATGTAAGAGAATGAAACCGGATTACTGTCTAACTCCATACACAAAAGTAGACTCAAAATGGATCAAAGACCTACAGGTAAGTCATGAAACTATAAAACTCTTAGAAGACACCAGAGGCAAAAATGAACATGAGCAATTTTTTCCTGAACACTTCTCCTCAGGCAAGGGAAACAAAAGCAAAAATGAAAAAATGGGACTACATCAAGCTAAAAAGCTTCTGTACAGCAAAGGACACCATCAGTAAAATAAAAAGTCATCGTACTGTATGGGAGAATATATTCATAAATGACATATCCGATAAGGGGTTGACATCCAAAATATTTAAAGAACTCACACGCCTCAACACTGAAAAAGCAAATAACCTGATTAAAAAATGGGCGGAGGATCTGAACAGACAGTTCTGCAAAGAAGAAATTCAGATGGCCAACAGGCACATGAAAAGATGCTCCACCTCGCTAATCATCAGGGAAATGCAAATTAAAACCACAATGAGATATCGCCTCACACCAGTTAGGATGGCCAATATCCAAAAGACAAGGAACAACAAATGTTGGTGAGGATGCAGAGAAAGGGGAACCCTCCAATACTGCTGGTGGGAATGTAAATTAGTTCAACCATTGTGGAAAGCAGTATGGAGGTTCCTCAAAAAACTCAAAATAGAAATACCATTTGACCCAGGAATTCCCCTCCTAGAAATTTACCCAAAGAAAACAAGATCCCTGATTCAAAAAGACCTATGCACTCCTATACTTATTGCAGCACTATTTACAATAGCCAAGGTATGGAAGTAACCTCAGTGTCCATCAGTAGATGAATGGATAAAGAAGATGTGGTACATATACACAATGGAATATTATTCAGCTATAAGAAGAAAACAAATCCTACCATTTGCAACAATATGGATGGAGCCAGAGGGTATTATGCTCAGTGAATCAAGCCAGGCAGAGAAAGACGAGTACCAAATGATTTCACTCATTTGTGGAGTATAATAACAAAACAAAACCGAAGGAACAAAACAGCAGCAGACTCACAGTCTCCAAGAAGGGACTAGCAGTTACCAAAGGGAAAAGGGGTGGGGAGATGGGTGAGGAGGGAGGGAGAAGGGGATTAAGGGGTATTATGATTAGCACACATAATGTAGGGGGGCAATAGGGAAGGCAGTACAGCACAGAGAAGACAAGTAGTGACCCTATAGCATCTCACTATGCTGACAGTGACTGTAATTGGGTGTGTGGGGGGGACTTGATAATATGGGTGAATGTAGTAATCACAATGTTACTCATGTGAAACGTTCATAAGATTGTTTATCAATGATACCTCAATAAAAAAACATCTTTTTATATAGTGTTGTTAGCTTCATTTGTAATAATTAGCACTTTAAAATGACAGAGGAAGGTTGCTAAAACCACAGTGCGAACAAGGGGCTGGGGGCCTTAGTCATTCCTTGAGTCAGAAGTCTGGTCGTGCCTGATTTTGCTGCAGTCTTGGCTCCCCTCTCAGGGCAGAAAGTGTTGGTGCCTGCCACTCAGCAAGTACTTAATTTTGGTTGGATTTAATCTTGGTTGAACAGCAAGTACTTATTCATGGTAGAATTAAACAAATAGCTATCCCCTGTACAAGAATCATTAGATGCTATAGCTAGATGGAATGGCTCAGGTTTCCAGCTGCCTCATTTTCCAGACAGAGGAGGAAGTAGAAGCTCAAGAAGGTTAAGTTCCGAGATCATACAGGCAGGCAAAAACAGAGTTTAGACTGCAAATTAACCTTCTCACTCCCAGTTTTATGCTGTTTACCATCCCCACGGTGTACATTGCCTTTAGCAAATAGTGGACTCTATTATGAGAGTTTATTAATATATCATTGCCTCTGTCTCTACATTTGCCAAATGGTGAACAATAACACTGGTTTACCTAATAGTCTTGCTCAGAGGACTGTAAAATAACGATGTCAATAAAGTACTTTCTGTATTTCACAAATTATTGCGATTATAGCAACTGCAGCCACCATTTATGGACAAGCAGCAGAGGTACATCAAATCCTCCAGCCACTAGGGCAACATTAATGCAACAATCAAAACTGTGCATGAAAGGTGTCATGCAGAAGGTTGATGCTATAGCCCCCTCCTTGGTATAACAATGCCCAGGGTGGGCAAAGTGTCATTAGCCCCATGGAAGTAAATTAGCACAAATAGTGCCTTCATTTTGTTTCTTCTCTCATCTTTATTTTCCTGATTATTAAAACACAATAGTATACCCCCAAAAGAACAATTGCTTTATATCAGACAATTACTAGGCTGTGTGTCAGTTTTCCAACCCAGACTATTTGACGATACTAAAGGAAGATTATTCACATTCTGCCTTCGGGAAGAAGAGGGACCACTCCATAGGCTAATCTCAGTAACTGTTGAAACTTGGAAATATTTTAATCACTTCCCAATATTTTCTTCTAGCTATATTTTCATTATTTCCCCTTAACTCCTGATCTTGGATTTATGACTTTTACATAACATGGTAATGTTTTTCAAGGAGCTTGATTAAGATCAAATCATCTACAGCAGCTCTGTAAATAGTGAGCCATGCTGGGCTTGCACCAGCTCTAAAGCAATTTGGCCCTGAGGTAGAAAATTTCAAATGACAGAAATTTTGTTACCAGGAGATTGTACTTCTGGACCCAACAGTCAACATGAAATGTGATTCATTTTAGGCAGAAAAACATTATTCAGTTCCATTTCCCCTAGCTCCTTGGAAGAATGTGTCTGGACTCTTCATCTGAGCTCCAAGTTCAATATGGCTGGGATTTGGGGAAAGGAATTGTAACTTGGAGTGAAGGCAAAGAAGGTAAATTAGTTCCCTGCTCTTTAAAATTTAAGAGGCTTTGCAACGTACACTTACTTTCACTATAAGTATGTGATAAATCACTAAACTGATCTGAATTCCCTGAGTCTACTGATGAAATGAGAACCTTAATTCCTGTCCCCAAGTATGGGCCTAGGCTACTGAGATGCAAAGCTCTGAACTTCCACAATATAAGTTGGGTTAAATGTAAACCAGATCTTCTCTCTTTCATTGGGGACATTCAAACACTAGAATGAAAAGTGTGCTGATAAGAGTGTGGCTTTTTCAGGGTGTTAGGAACTTTTCCTGAAATGGTTCCACTTACAGAATCCTGAGCTACACTACCCTAAAATACTTTACCACAAATCATATTCTCCAACCAATACAGATTTCATCATTATGCGAACAAAAATGCTGACAGGGTAAAAATCCAGGATAATCTCATTCAATGATATTTTGCTGTCCAGTTTAATTTACTTTTCTCTCTTATGAATAAACCTAATGACGTAAGTATAATGCAGAATGAAAAATTACAATAATACTTTTAGTGGCATGATAAGCAGCCAGACCCTCCAAATTAGTGTTGCCAAATAAAATACAGGATTCCTGGTTAAATTTGGATTTATGATAAACAACAAATCATACATTTTTTTTAGAATAAGAATGTTCTAGGCTGGTGTTGGCCTCTGGAGGTAGACTTTTCAAAGATCACAGGGGTCCTGTGAAGATGAAGATCCACTTAGGACATACACATTTAGGTCATACAAATTTAATTTCATGTGGTCTATATTTTTATTTTCTGAATCTGGCAACCCTATTGCAAATGAACTGAATCAAACTAACTTCTATAGTTGCTTGTTATACAAATATTTGAGCACCTTCAAAATATCATATTCTAAGTTCCCTTCAGACATTTTCCAATATTTATTCCCAAAGGATAAAAAAATATGTAAATTGGGAATTTATTCAATAAAATCACTTTGCATATAATTTGATTTTATATAATTGACATTTATATTAATGATAACTTCATAAAGAGAAAGTTACCATGCACAAAAAATAGGACTTATCTCTCCATAGACAATCATGAAATAAATAGGTCATTGTAGGCTTTAGGGAACCAGAAAGAGTCTTACACTTATGACTGGAACTAGCTGGGAAGTTTTTTATATTAAGTATTGTGACCATTTAGACACAAAGAAACTTCCAATTTCAAATTCTGGACCAGTTTCATCAATGATGTCATAGTAGAGAACTGGATGTTTTGAACCTGACATAAAATTAGTATGATGTACTTAGAGACTGAAAGTTCCAATTTCGCCCATGCTGATGTTGGACATTGCCAGACTCATACCATCAAGGTTTTGCCTTCTGGTGGTTGATAAGAAATGAATTCTGGGAAACTCCTTCCAAATCCCAGTGAATCCTTCAGGGTCTCAGGGTGTCCAACATTTCCCCGTCACAAACAGACCTCCTCCCTGGTCATCTGAACTGTTCAGTGTGTGAGAGAAGATTTGCTAGGATGTAGCCCTGAGCGTCAGAGTGTGACCATTGTTTGCTGAGGTCCATCAAGCCTCGTGCGGTTAAGAATGTTGTTGACACTGGCCCCTGAACTCATCATAGGAGGATTCCAAGTGCTTCTGCATTCGGTCCCTGGTGGATTTTGATCCAAAATGCATTAAGACCCAATCTTTGACCTTAAAAGTGCTGTGGGGTCAACAGAGCTGTTAACTTTAAAATAGTGGGATTGAATATTGCTATGAACAAGTCTTTTAAATATCACTTAAAAATCACTATGTGGAGTGATTTTATTATTGTGATCAGAAACATATAGTTAAAAGGCAAAAAAAAAAAAAAAGTGAAAAGAAAGAAAGAAAAGGAATATCTGAATGGGCCCTTGAGCCTGAGATGAAACTTCGGGTACAGCATCATATGAAAATTTACCAAATGCTGTATCTCAGTGTTTGAGTGGAAGTGAGGATCATGTGTTCTGGAAAAGCTTTTGCTTGATACCTCATAAATGGGTATAGTTATGAAAAAGACACCAATGTCAGTGAAGTATGTAGAATTTGAATTAAAATATTATTCATAAAATAAAATCATATAGCATTAGCCTAAAAGCAATTCTAAAATAAATATCTAAGGCAAATCTATTAAATGCTTTGAGCAAAGTGGCTTCAGGAGAGTAAGGGTATACTTTCCCAAAGTTACCATTTTGGAGATAACACATTTTTGTACAAGTTTTTCTGTGTTTTAAAATAAATGGTTAAATTCAGTATACCTTATAGGTTAATGGGGTTAGCTTTGAAATTTAGGGAGTGAAATGGAAATGGTCTATAGTGAGAATACCCCTGGAAATTGTCTTTAAATATTTATAAACAAGCTGGACTTGGTTAAGCTTAATGATGAGACATTATTGCTGTCTCTCAATGGACCTCTTCTTCTTCACCCCTGAATGAAATCTCAGGCAGGTTCCAACACTTTTGGGGTCATTTTTAGCCAATAAAATTTCCTCATAACTTACAAGTCCTGAAGACTGCAAGTCTGCCTGAGAATTACATAATTCTACTCTCATCCAGTGTTAAATATTTTTCAAATTCATTCAAAGGAAAATTCTTTACCTAAGTAGACGGGACCTACATTTAACCTTCATAGCCTACGTTTGGAAAAGGTCGTGATGGGGGTATACTGCCATTGCTTTCTCCCTTTTGTCTTCCTTCTGTATGTCACACTTGGCTGCTGTTCCTCATTCCTTCCCAAGTCTGACCAAAAGGGACAAAGAGAGAAAAAGAGCACAGTCCTAAGTGCCTGGAAAAACTGCAGTCTAGCATTGGAAAGCCCCTGACGCGACCAATAACCAAAGCTTAGCTGCTCTCTCATAGGATTCTTTGGAGGTTCTCTGGAGACCCACCTGCTAGGGGTCTCTTCTGCACCCCTTTGCTACAGGCAATGCCTCCCCTCCTGATGGCCACTATGAGCAAGCCTCCCCAGCCTGTGGGCTTTCACTGCTCAACAGGCTAGGGAGCTTCCTTGACTCTCCATCCAGTCCTCTCGAAAGTCACTTTCCTTGGAGTCCTCTCTCAGACCCCAGGAAACACAGAGCTTGGTTCACAGTCACTCTGCCTGATGAGCGCAGCTCTCTCAATGCACCTCTTCACTCCGCTGTCCGCAGCTGCAGCCACGGCCCCAGCCTCTCACCCGTTCTCATCCCAGGCTGGAGAAAGACTTCAGGTGATACTGAAATGGTTTTGTGGCCTTTCCTCTTTATCTGTTGTTCATAATGTTATCCTACTAGAATTCATAATGCTAACTCTTTTGTATATGAGATATAAGTTTTACTCTTCTTCATGTAATTATTCTTTTCAGAATCTAGTTGCTAATATCTTATTTTGTAGCTTGGTATTTCTGCTCATGAGTTCTGTCAACATGTCTTTTTTCTGTATGTGTGTTTTGTTATGTGTTGTCAGATTTGGGTATGAGGGTCTTGCTAATTCTCTGAGATTATTTGAATTGATTCCATTTCTTCCAACTCTGGAAAAGTATCAGTGGACTGGAAGTCAGCTTTTCCTTGGACCTTTTAAACACTTCCTCATACAACTTGCTGTGTTAAACACAGTGGAGGTCTTGCCAAAGCTTGGCCTCCCCCGGGAAAGAATGAGCCAGCCCTTGGTGTAAGGAGTTATTCCAGGTCTCCAATACGACAGCCTCCAAAACTAAGTAGGAAGGGGAGCAGATGGGAGCCATCAGATCTGGCAGGTACATCAGATGGGTATGGTAGATATTTCACTGATAGGACAAGCTCTCTTCCACCTCTTTTCCATCCATTTGCCTGCCTGGAATGTTCTCCCAGTGTTCACCTGGCTATTTCCTCGTCGTCCTGCAGGTCTTGGTTTAAATGTCAGTTCCTCAGGAAAATCTCACATGTCCACAAATCAGATCACGGATTACAGTTTCTCAGGGCATCTTGAACTTTTACTACTTGCACATATTATGATTTGTAGTTATATATTTATTAATGTGATAATATTTTAAAGTCTCTTTGCCCCTTGAGACAATGATCTCTCTGAGGGATTTTCCTCCACAGAGATGCTTTTTCCCCAGAGATTGTTTTGATTTCCCCATGTTAGAGTATCAACGACCATCTCAGTACTCAGTAAGATACTTATCATATTGAATTTGAACTCAGACCTTTCTCTCCAGGTGCTCCTATACTCTGCAAACTGACTACCAGGACAAAGAAGTTATTTGGGCATAACCTAAATAATTGAATATGTGAATTAATAGTTTCTAAGCACTAGCATGTACCAGACCTTATGTTGGATACTTGTTTGACACATACTTTTGCAATTAATGTTTATAACAATACTGTACCCATTTTATGGGTGGACTGCATTTTCCTCCACCACTATGCACCTAATTTACTGTGTACCTAATAAATTCATGGCACATAGCAAATGCCCACTAAAAGTTTGTTAAAAGAGTGCAAAAATATATATTTTATACAGTTACATAAGTTCTTTTATTTATGGGTAAGCTCCATTTTTTGTTGTCATGCCTTCCTAGAAACTATGCCACTCTTTGAAACTCTGGAACTCATAGAACCTGTCTAGAAAATGATTAATCAAGCCCAGCTCTCACATTTTTACACACAAGGACATTAAATGACAGAATAGTTATGTGACATCTCCAAAGTCCTGCTAGTTTTTATTAGGACCTGAATCAGAAGCTACTCTCCTTGATTTCTGTTCTTATGCAATTCCCACATGCCATAGTCTCTCTCTGCCTACCCAGATCTATTCCCTCTACTCATTCATCTCTCTTCCTTCCATTGGGAGTCCCCCATCTTTCCCTCCCTATTTTTGAGGCTCCACAATGCAATAAGAGAAAAGCAGTATCTTAGAACACAAGGAGCTTTGAAATCAGACAGACCTGGTTCAAATCTAACTCAGTCACCTAACACCTGTGTGAATTTGGCAACTTCCTTGACTCTTAATTGAGCTTGTTTCCACATCCATAATATGGATATGGTATTGTTATAAACATTAATTGCAAAAGTATGTGTCAAACAAGTATCCAACATAAGGCCTGGTACATGCTAGTGCTTAGAAACTATTAATTCACATATTCAATTATTTAGGTTATGCCCAAATAACTTCTTTGTCCTGGCAGTCAGTTTGCAGAGTATAGGAGCACCTGGAGAGAAAGGTCTGAGTTCAAACTCAGTATGACAAATATCTCACTGAGTACTGAGATGGCTGTTGATACTCTAACATGAGGAAGTCAAAACAATCTCTGGGGAAAAAGCATCTCTATGGACTTTTTAAAGCTGCAGTGGTTGTTACAAGGACAAGAAAATCAATCCTGAACTCAACCTTTTGATTTCTTTTCATGATTACTGCCTTCAAATGGAGAATGTGATTAAAACTCATGCTGTATTAGTTCACTTTCCTCAAAATGAACACTGATCGGATTCTATGTGAAGGTCTGTAACATCTCCTCCGTAATTATTTTAAAGTATATTAACAGGGATCTGTGTATTGTAGAACAAAGGATACTGTTTCTGCAAGACAGGAGCTCTGAGTTCTGCACTGGCTGTGCCCTTCATTCACCAACCGTGGGACCTATGCAAAGTCATTGCTTCTGGTCAACCCTTGACATCCTTTGTAAAATAAGTACTGCCCTACCTCAAAGGATTATTTATGGATCACATTATTTATGTAATGCTTGTTAAAGGCAAAAATTATAATACATTTATAATAAAATACATGATTCCTTCCCACATTCCTGAAAAATATGATTAACACAAGCCAAACAGAAATCAGAATCACTGAGACTTGACACAAATAGAATACTATCATATGAAACAGATGTTACATAGAGTACTCAGAGGGCTACTAGCTTATATTATAAGGTTATTTCTTTCATTTTTAAATGACAGCCAAGAGAAAGGTATGAGAACAGCTGAGGCTTGCTACTGAACACTAAACTTGTTTATTAAATGATTATACTCTAAACAATCCAAATGATCAAAACCTGAGCTACAATACACGTACTTTTGCATTCTTTTCAAAAGCAGCTTACTTTACTAATGTATAATATTAATCCAGATCTACTATCTGATATAAGCACTCTCTAGACTTTATTTTCCTCCACAACTTCTCTGATGCCTCAGGATACTGTTATCTAGGAAATGCTTCACTGCTGCAAACATTAATTTACCCTTTGTCAAAACCCATTAGCCATGGGAGAGGGTAGTGGGGGGACAGATGAAATAGGTGAAGGCGATAAAGAGGTACATACTTCCAAATATTAGATAAATTAGTCACAAGGATGAAAGTACAACATAGGAAATATAGTCAACAATATTGTATATCTTTGTATATTAACAGAAACTACACCCATCATGGTTAGCATTTAGTACAGTATATAATTGTCGAATCACTATGTTGTACACCTGCAACCAATATAATATTATATATCAACTGTGTTTCCATAAAAAAATATTTTAAAAGCTTGTTAGCTATGAACTCTGACACTTTTTTGGAACTTCTAGATTTCAGTTTAAACAAATAAAAAAATTTTATTGCTACTTTTAATAGCCCAAGTATTGGATTAATTGTAGCTATCTAATAAAGCATGTGTTGTGCATAGGGAATAAATAATATTTAAGCAGACATGTAACTACGGCATGCTTCATTTTTATCAGCCACCATAGTGTCATGAATTTCATTACACTATAAAACTTGCTCTGGCTTCCAGCTCTGATTGGGCTAAACAAAATGCTCACCCTTTATTTTAGATCATGAAACTGACAGCATTTATATTCAGATTGATGCCAGAGGAGATAAAATTTTCCTAGAGGGAGAAAAAAGCCATCTGCTACCCTGATGGAAGGGCTGGGCCAGCTGCATGCTCATAATTGTCGTCTATAATTACCAGATGAAAGGGAAATGAGAAATTACCTTTTGAGAGAGGCATGAAACATCAACAGGATCCTGTTTTGTTGTCCAGAGAGCTGCTACTTCA
The DNA here is from genome assembly GCA_032199065.1 of Smutsia gigantea. Taxonomy (NCBI): domain Eukaryota; kingdom Metazoa; phylum Chordata; class Mammalia; order Pholidota; family Manidae; genus Smutsia; species Smutsia gigantea. The sequence goes on along the minus strand of JAVSCE010003686.1, from coordinate 78,505 downwards.
AAGGTTACCATTTCTCAGGGTTGCCTAGAACAAATGGGAAAATACAATCAAGGACACAGGGATAACCTTATGAAAACAAGTCCAAGTTCCTTTGACAAATATTTCCTTATCCTCTTTCTTTCTCTAATCATTCGACATTCAAAGCTAATCATTTGACATTCATCACATATTTATTGATCACCTAGTAAGTGTCCTTCATGCTTCAAGGTACAGATAGAGACAGATGAGCTGTGGCTTCTACATTCAAGGAAAACAATATTTTAAGAAAATGTTAACCAAGCAATCAGAAAGCCATAGGATACTATACAGAAAAGACCTAAAATGCTGTCAGAGCACAGAAGCATGAATGATCTGTGTTGCTAGTTAAAGTGTTTCAATAAAGATTTCACAGAAGAAGTAACATTTAACCTAGTCTTCAAGGTTAAATGAAAGACAAGGAGATGATAGTAGAGAAAAAGGAACTGATTGTGCAAAACCACAGACTGTAAGAAAGTATAATACCTGCAGGAAATAACAAGTAATTAATTACATTTTTCTGGATAGCAGTTTTCATAGAAGAGATTATTGACTTTCACTCTCTGAAGAGAACAGCCAAATAAACTGTTTGAGCAAGTAAAGACAGGTTTATGGCTTACTGCAGTAAAAGGGGTCACAGCCTTGGCAGAATCTTTGCAACATGCTGGAAGACTGAAGTCAAGTGGCATTTGTAAGGTTCTGAGGTCTAGTTTAGGGCATGTCTGTCAGTGAGGGTGTCAAAATTGATACTGAACAATATTCAAACATAATAGTGTGAGATTAATGGATTAAGTAAAGGGACAACCTCGAAAAGTAAACAATCATTTGATGAGCCTGTGTTGAGTGATTTAGTCTGAAAACAGCCTATTTATCTAATAAGAACAAATCGATTGTTCAGATAAATAAATTCAAGAGGTTCTGAAATAAGCAGTGGTTATTTTTAACTTTATCTTCCTGGGCAAAGATTTCCTGGAATAGCAAATTAAAGTTAATGCAGAAGTTGAAAAGTAAAATCATGTTTATGAAGACAGTAAGCTGGGTATAGATGGTTTTAGTTGTCAAGAAGCAGATGAAATAGAACTTGGAGCTAAATTGGGACAGTCCTCATATGCCATTTTGAAGAACTTCAAATGAGCAAAGAAGGGAGAGAAAGCAGTCTAACCTCATGTTAAAGTGCTTTGAAAATCAAAAACAAAAACATTAATTCTCGTAGTAATCCTATAAGACAGACATTACCATTTTCATATTCCTGATGCTACTGAGGATTAGAGAGGTTATACTTAAAACATAATCCTTACCCAATGTCTTTTAAGGAATTAATGGAATTAAAGAGAACCAGATGTCCAGTTCTAGCTGACTCCAAAAACATCTTGCTCTTCCCCATATATAACACTGTTTCTAGTAGATGGTAAAGCATGGGTACAAAATGAAGATTTCTTTTTAGTGTTTGGCTATTTAAAGTGTGGACCCATGGAACTTCTGGTTGCTTATCAGAGTCTTGAACTCCACCCTAGAACTCTTGAATCAAAATCTGATAATAAGAGCTCGGGTGATTGCTATCCACAGTAAATTTAAGAAGACTCTGAAGAGTTCTTGAGTTGCCGTCCCAGTGGATTAGCTGGAGTTGCACAGTGGAGTTTCCCACACCCCTCCAGCTTCCAGCCCTGTTCTTTTCCCCCTTCTTTATCTGTGATAAGAAAACAAAAACAGCAGAGACTGTTAGCATAATACCATATGGAAATTGCTGTGGAGGTGCAGATAAAAAAGCAGAAAAATGTTGCCTTTCTTGAAGATATTTCTCCCTTAAGACTGAAAAACTTCAGATTACTTCTAGTTTGATGGTAAGGACGTCCCATTGCCTTCCATGATGGAGCCTGGCGCTCCTCTTCAGGCCAGAACTGACACTGTGGATTAGGTGGTGAAGGGAAGGGCAGATGGTAGAAAAAGAGCAAAGGGGAGATGGGAGGAGAAGCAGAAGGGGGGGGGGAGTTAAGACTGGAGACCAAACTTCAAAGAAACAATTGTGCTACCTGCAAAGAGGCACTACTACAGACTTTTTGGGAAAACAAATGTTTTACATCATTTGAATCCATGCATGTTGGTAATGATAAGATCTTACCACTGTGTTTCTGGTACTTGCACTGTTAACTAAATTTCTATCACCCTCTTCATTTATTCACTCATCAGCATTTATTTTTTTAACACTGACAATATGTCAGACACCGTTGTTGTCATTAGAGATACACTAATTAACAAGGTACATCTGTAGATTCTTGGTGCTTATATTCTAGTGGGAAGGACAGATAGAAAATGAGGGGGAAAAGATGATTTCAGCTGTTTAAATTAGACAACTCCTCTAAGTATAATTATATGTAGATTCCTAGACTGTGGGAACAAGTGACATTTTTTTATTTCGCTATTATTAATATACATTACATGAGCAACATTATGGTTACTAGACTCCCCCTATTATCAAGTCCCCACCACATACCCCATTGCAGTCACAAGTGACATTTGAAGTCAGTATTTTGATAGGCAAATGGGCAAAACCAGGAGAGATACACACGTAACAGAATGGTGCATTACCATGCCTTCTTTCGAAGCAGTACCCAGCAGCAGAGTGATCACTGTGGCTCTGACGGGAGGTGAGAAAGAAGTATTCCTTGTACCACGTGAATGTTTTCTAATATTTCTGTTTCTCAGCGCAGCATTGTCTTTGGGCGAGACAAGGGCTAGACACACTTGTTCTTACCTCCCTGCCTTTGGAGCCCATTGTCCAAATCCCTCTCGCAGATTTTCTTTTCTCAGTGTGAACAGCACAAGAAAGTAAGTTTTCAATAACTGTTTAATCATCACCTAAAAAGCATCTCAGACAGGCCTTGCTGTCCCTGGGACATTTACTGTGTGACACATCTCTCTGTTTTAAAATCTTTGTTTTTACCTTACTCCAAAGTGGACAGGTTATTCACCTGCAGCTGGTGGGCTGGTGTGCATGGCAGAGGTCTAGCCCATTTCCCTGAGGGCAGAGGTTTCTCACCCTGTTTTCTCTGCGAGGCTGAATAATGATAACAAATGATAATTTGCATAGCGTATGACAGTTTCAAAGCTTTAGTGTATGACAGTTTACAAAGGCTTTTCTCACATTTACTTATATTTTTATATCTTATAGCTAAGATAACGGATATTCAAAGACAGTAAGTATCCTTCCAGAACACCTCTGTGCCCCAAAATTTTCATGCCTTCTAACCTTAACCTCCTTCCACGATTCCAGTGTCAGCATTCCATCACAGCCAGTCTCTCCCTCCCACTCCCCACTCCTTCCTTCTCCTTTTCTTCCCCCTCTCTTTCTTTAACCATTAAGAATGGTTGCTTCACTTTTAAGCTAAAGGAAAATAAAAGTGAAGCAACCATTCTTAATTAACCTGTTACACTAACTTACCTTTCCTTTTCATTATCTTCTTTATGGGAACAAAATGCTTAGTATTCCTCCATCACCATTTTTATAAAGATAGCATTATTAGTAATGCCTGTCAGAAATTATAGACACCATTGTTAGTCCTACTGACACTAACTAGGACTGGTTGACTGGTGACTACAGGTCTCAAATTAAACTAGGTCTTGTTTTCTACTTATTATTTTATTATTATGTATTTTATTATTATATATGCCCAAATGCATCATCTTAGTATTTGTTAAGGCCATAATCAGAAGATAATATTCAGCATTGGGAGAGAAAATGCCCACACATATGTCTTTGGGCACTTTGAATATATTGCCAACAACAAAAAAATTCAAGAAAAAAAATGTTTTCCTCCTTTAGGAACATTTTCTTTGATATATAAAATATTGATTATTTAGCCAGTTAACCGAACTTAAGGCCATCTTTCCACTGAAAGAGATATTGAACAAAGTAATCCATAAAAATTAGTTGTGCAATGATGAAAAATAAAAGTACGGGCAGTAATCTATGTAATTTTAAAGAAAGCCCTTACGGGATTGTTCCACCGTCACCCCTCTTTTTAGTGCCAATGTATTATTGAAGAGAGCAAACATTTGACTTCCTTTTATGTTTTCCTTTTATGGAAAGGAAAACAGTTGTTTCATTTTATCTTGGAAGCACATTCAGTTTGGACCCTGAAAGTAAACTCCGTAATGTCTCAGTATTGAAGTTTTACACTGATGCTTAAGTGTGTTTGGTTTATAGATGGTACTTTATCTGCCTCCTTAAAGTATTTACAAAAAATTTAAAGCAATATATTGATTCCTAAACAAGAGTCATGTGAATCCACTTATCTTTGTCCTTTTTTTACCCAACTTATCAAAACAGGACAAGATGGTATTTAGCAAAATTCCAGAATATAGGTCTATATTCAAGAAAGATTCAACAAATATCCTTAAATCCTAGAGAAACTACATGAATGGGGTACTGAAACTGAAGAGATTGCCTTTAAAAGTTGTATTTTTTTCATAAAATTGTAATAAATAGTATGATAAGTGAAATTATCCATGAACAGAGGAATAAATTATGTCTTATTTAGTTTTGCATTTACAGACCTAGAGTAGTCCTGGGCAAAGAGATTTAATGTACATTAGATCGAATTGAATATATACTGATATATTGAGCTCCATTCCTTCCACATACCCAGGAGAGCAAAACAGCTAAACATGAAGAGAAGAGCACCCCCACCTCCATGCATGTACATGTGTATGCACATGCATGTGTGCATCACACACACACACACACACACACACGCATGCACGCACCTTACCCTCTCGTGATGTTCTGCTCCTAGACTTGCTCTCTATGGCTAAACAAGAGCTTCCCCAGCCACCATGTAGCCTGACGCCAACCAAAGTGAAGTTGAGATGAAGGTATTGTGCACATTGAAAGTAGTGCCCCTTAGCTGCTGGTCCGACCCCTTTCCTCAGGCCCTACAGACTAACCTCAGGATTAAGTCATAAGGTCTCTTCTTTCTTTTCTGATAATTTTTAAGAACGTTCTCCTTGTCTGTGATGTTCTGCCATTTCACTACAATAATCCTGGGTGAATTTTTAAAAATCCTGCTCCACACTCAGAGATTTTTCCACTTGTTAACTCAAATATTTCTTCCAGAAAATGTTAAACAAGATTTGCTTAAACAACAGAAATGTACAGCCTCACAGCTCTGGTGGCTAGAAGTCTGAGATCAAGGTTTCTGCAGAGTCAGTTCCTTCTGAGGGCTGTGAGGGAGGATCTGGACCGTACTTCTCTCATAGCTTCTGGTGGTTTACTAGTGGTCTTTGATTTTCCTTGGTTTCTCCTACATCATCTCAGTCTCCATCTTCACATGGCATTCTCCCTCTGTGTGTCTGCGTGCATAGTGCCTGTTCTTATAAGGACACCAGTCATGTTGGATTAGGAGCCCATCCTAATCCAGTATGACCTCATCTTAACGGATTACATCTGCCTTGATTCTATTCCAAATAAGGTAACATTCTGGGGTACCAGGGGTTAGGACTTCAACAAATGAATTTTGGGGTAATGGGAACATGCAATTTGACTCAAATTCAACCCACAATAGAAACCAGCAGTGTCTTCTGTACTATCTAGTGTCGGTGTCTCCAGTCTCCTACCTCTCCAGTTTTCATAACACAAAACCTCCATCACCTGTGTGCCCCGTGTTGCAATGAAAGCTAGAAATGAAGTGTCTAGAGTTTACCTTGGGAAAGTGAGACTCATAGTGTGGGATAGAATGTTGGGACTGTGTTCAAAAAGTATGAGGACGCACAATTCACAAGCATATGTTAAAACTAGTTTTTATTCTGGCCCTTCCTCTTCTGACCTTGAGTTACTTAATTTTCTCGCCTTTCAATCTCCTCATTTTAAAAATGTTTTTTTGTGGGGGAAAAATGTTAAGGACTTAGCAATGTGTATGCCATACAAACAGGTGTTCCAGGAATGCTAGGCCTTTCTATTTCCTTTCACTCTTCTGAACCCTCAAAACTCTTCATTTCCTATTTTCTCCATCACATTATGTCTCGTGTTTATGGTTGCTTATCACATTCCTCCAATTTTATTGTAGTTTCATATGCCAAGGATGTTGTTCTAGACTAGTGCATCTCAAATTATTTATAATATAGGACCATTTATATATACCCAATCTATCACAGACCAATATATTTTTGTAAAATAAAATAAAAATGAATTATTAGGAAAATTAAATTTAAAAAAGACATACAAAATTATCATTATATTTGATGAGCATAAATTACTCTGCTAAATGTTTAAAGGTTTCTAAATGCTTACTTTCCATTTCCGTACTTACCCCATTGTAGACCAGTAACTTAGCCCACTGCAGACCAGTAACTAACAGTTCACTGTCCATCACACTTTGATTGGCATGTACTAGATCGTTGCCTTTCAGAATGTGGCCCATGCACCAGCATTTTCAGCCTCACCTATGATCTTGGCAGAAATGCAGAATTTCAGGTTTTATCTCAAATTTATTGAATCAGAACTTGAACACTGAGGTTTGGGAAACACTGCCCTAGATCATTTTAAATCCCTGGCATTATTACTGATCTCCAAGTTTTCCATAAAGCAAGTGTTCAATTCAAAATCTATTAAAACTGTTGGACAGTACAGACCTCCCATAAAAGACCCAATATGTGACTTTTAGTGTATTTGGCAGGGGATCCCCACTTTGTTGGGATACTGTGAACATTTGTTAATAAATGGGCTGTTGTAGATCCATCCCTACTACCAGAAACATCAATTTTTACACAAATAGATGGTTTTATATTTTTAAAGCACAGTATTATAGCAATTTATATTCTTAATGTATATGTACAGGGTGTGTGCATGTGTGTGTGTCTGCCTATCAGTCTGTGAAGTAGGTAAAGGGGGAACATAATTATAATAGTGAATAATTTGCTTGTTCTGTTTCATTAACACAAGATCAAAATTAATAGAGATAATTTCAAAACTGCAGGGTATTCTAGTGAAAGGAGATCATCTTTGAAGATAGAAATGCCTCCATCTGAATGCTGGGTCCTTTTCCATTGTTTGCTTCTTTTTGTTTGGCTAAAATTGCTTCATATGTAGCTGGGGTTAGAATTCTGATTCTATGGGATTGCTGTAAGGTTAAGATAATTTATATTAGGCACCAGTATGCTGCTTAAGATTGTTAGTACTCAGTAATGTGCTTCTGAAAAGAGAGAAATGAGTTTAGAGTTGATATTCATTTTTTAATGAAACTGTTTAATTCCAGTTCTGAAATGCATGTCATAAAATGAATGACAGTAAGGTATAGGAAACAACTTGAGGGTGGAGAAGAAATTAATTTGGCAGAGAAATATAGAGTAGTCATTCCTTGAATACTTGTAAGTTTAAAATATCTGTTGCTATGTGTCACAAGTTGTAGATGCTCAACATTATTTTCTCTGAGATAAAATGGAATATTATACCTAATTTGAATTTGTCAAGTGCCTACAGCACATGTTACAGCATCTTGCTCATAGATGTGCCATAAATGTTTCTGGAAGAAATTGTGAATTCTTTGCTATCAGGGACCATGTTTTATTCTCCTTACTCTACGGTCTTCTCATCAGTTTCATTCAGCAGAACTGTCCACTTTATGTCCTGCTGTGCTTTGGTGAGCCACAAATGATTTCCAAGTATCTAGAGATCTTGACTCCATAAGCCCACTGGGCAGCCACCAAGGGCCTGGTAGGTTCCAGCAGCCTCTTCTGTTTATCCCAGGGTTTTAGAGTTCTGATATGAAAAATGGTGTAAGACATGGGTCCATCCTGTCTTCTTTCCTTACTAAAATCATTGATAGACATGCTTCTCTCCTGTAGAGAAAGTCCTTTGAATGGCCTGAATTTTATTCATCATTGTATTACCCCCACCTCCTTCCTCCTAAGGAATACAGTGCATCTTTAGATGGGCTCGGGTGACATTCTCAGTAATTACTTTCATTATAAACTTGACTCTTGTCTCTAACTAACTGTCTTTTCTTTCATTACTTTTTCAGATCTGCCACACTACACTTGGTGCCTCCCAGCATGAGTACTAAAATAATTTTATAAACAGTATATTGTTAAAGCTTTTCCTTTGGTTCAATTTGCTTTCAATGCTCAAAGAAAGAGCTTCAGTTGTTGTTTATGTGACTTTTACATCTTCTCAATTTCATGCTATTTTCACTTTTTAACAGCAGGAATACAAGACTCCAAGTATTTTAATAGGGAACAGTCTCTAACAAGAATATAATAACTTTTGTTTTATAATCTTAATTATATTTATTTATGGTTTACTTTATTTTAAAGCAAAGGTTAGTATTAAAATTCAAAGTATAGTTATATTAAGCTACTTTTCAATATACACTTATTTAAGTAACAAAAATTTTTATGTTCATAGATACAGCATACTTGAGTACATGGATATGGTAAATTCATTAAAATTATATGCAAATAACTGAAATTTGCAAACACCAGAACAGCAGAAAGGGAACTGAGGTTCGAATCTGAAGACCTGTGATTGGGCAACAGCTTTGTCAGTTACTCAAGCCAAGCGCTTAACACTCCTTAGGCAGAATTTTTTCCTAGAAAATTTTTCATTTTCCTGTAGAAAATTTACAGTTTTTCACCTGTAGAATAGCAATTATAGCAACTGCCTGAAAAGGCATTTCTCATGAATTAAATGAGGTAATTAATGTACATGAAGAACTTTGTAAACTAAAAAGACATACAAACGTTAGCTTTAGGTTTTATAAATACATCATAACTGATATTTCACATTAAAATATTTTATAAAATCCTATAAATACTGATTACCTTGGTATTGGGTTTATTTTCAAGGCTATGTGCCAAACTAGCTTCAGGGTGAGCTGAATACTACTCACAGAGACTGCTGGGAATGAGCGGCACAAATCAGTGTGACAACTGCAGGCAATTAGGGAAAGCCTTGAGCAGAGGATGAAAGAAAACCAGCTGGGGGAAAGAGAGAGGTGGTACTCTGAGGGGAGGTGATTAGGAAACATTGTTCGGGCAATCTCGCCCACTTTGAACCCCAACAATATCACCTGGGAACATAATGAATATGCCCAGAGAATCCTGGTGGAAATCCAGGCTGGGCGCTCTCAGATAGCGTGCCAAGTCACACAGTCTACAACAGGCTCAGGCTTCAGGACACTTGAACACACCAGTCTTCGTCTTCTAATTGTCACAGTCCACATGCTTCAAACAGCGAGTAGATAAAGGGGAAATTTGGACTTTCTGGGAACCTCTAGTAGAGAAGCCAGTGGGTTTCTATAGTCTTGTGTACACTCTGAATGCCCTTGAGGCTGGATTTTAGAAAGGACTACCTATGTGACTCTCACAACAACCACTCTTTAATAAATGGCTTATGGAACCAGTCAGATGAGGCTCGAAATGAACAAAAACCGTCAGAAAGGAATATTATTCTTTCTCACCTCTCAAATCAATAATGAGAAAGGTCCTTACCTTCCTGCAGTTTGTGTGAAAGTTCAAGAACTTTAAAAATCTGAATCTTTATTTATGTGTTCCAATAACTTATGCTATTAACAGTCCATTTTTTAAAGCTTAAATGATCTCAGCCATATATATTACTGTACTGTTAATCAGACTAACATCATCAGCAGGGCATTCCTTGTGTAGTGAAGTTTATTGGCCAAGCTAGTGGTTCTCAAAGTGTTGTCCAAAGACTCTGTCTTGCCAATGGGTTTCAGCCCTGGGCAAGTTCGCTATGGATTCAATGTGACCAAAGAAACTGACAGCAAAACGTTCTTTGGGGTGAAAGGGTTTATTACCCGGCTTGTTCTCCTGGCCGTAGGTCAAGCACTAGTGTCTCTGCCTCCGCAGAGAGCACTGGGCTGAGCTTCCCATATAGCACAATAATAGCTTATTGCCTGAAGGTGTGGAAGCAGTAGCCTAGCAACAGGCCAGTTACATCATCAGGTGGTTTAAGTTCAGTGAGGATCCTGGCCATAGGAACCCCAACTTCCCCACACTCCACCCTCCAGGATTCTCGCCTTACAATCTACATGCTTTCAATCTTCCACGATGGTCCCTGTGTGAGAAAGCTGGAGCACTGTAACCAGATTCCACAATAGCAACATAATAACAACAACTTAGAGATAATAAAAATTAAGATACAGCAAGATTTTGACACAGGTAACAAAAATTATAATAATCCTCAAGCCAGAGGAGGTTCCTAATAACAAAAATTATAATCATCCTCAAGCCAGAGGAAGTTCCCAATCCACAAAGATTTTGGGGGCAATAAAACACTGTTTTAATGCCACCAACATAGGCAAATCTTGTCCATCAGGGAGGATGCATGCAAGAGAGTGGTCCTGTGATAGGACTGTGGCAGGAAGGGGTTCCCTTCTAGGTCTAGTATACCATACTTTTACTCCTTTCCCCATGGGGGGTTACTGAAGGGTCTATATATAGTGTTACTGGAGGTGCACACACTGGCCATAATGATAAAACAAAACTCCCTGGTAAGATGCTCCTACCCAGATTAAATCAACCCACGTCTGGGTCCTCGTAACCTTCATGGGGCCCTGTAAATTCTTCTTGTGAGTGACAGGTCTTATTTCTTTCTGAGTTCTCATTGCTTAAGCCTCTCCTAAGTCTGTTACTGTACGTGTTACCCCACTTATGGGATGCGGATGCCTAAGTGAGGGGAAAGAATGGCCACTAGAGACCCAAAGAGGGATGTAGGAGCCATTGGAAGTACAATATTTCTCATCCCAGTAGTGCAAATCTCTTCATCTGGGCCATAATTCTGTTGACTATAGATGACATTTCTTATGCCTAGCTCTCGTAACACCTGTTGGAGCTCAGCATATGTCTGCCATCTAACAGGAGAGGATGGTAGATCACCCAGATTGGGCCACACAGCACGAAGTGCAGCCATAAGCCAATCAAGGAGAGAGTGACCCCCTGGGGTCTGATGTGCATTTTGTAATCGCTGCCTCAAGGCAGGCTGCACTGTCAGGGAAGACAGCTTTCCCATCTCTGATCCCAACAGAACAATTCCATCCACCTCTAAGTCCCACAGACACAGGAGCCAAGCTGATATTGACTCCAAGGGCTTCTGCCTAAACCAGGAGCCCAAATCCACCAGCTCAGCCTGAGTATAGGGGCGGAGCATAGAGTGCTCCACGACCTGGGAGGGGGCTGCTCCTCTCCTTGGGGAACTTTCAGCTGCTGGGTCTTTATTTTCTTTACAACCACTGGGTGTGCTTTCAATACAGGAGGCACCAGTGCCTCCGGCACCACCCCTTCATCCTTCCCAGTTCCTCAATCTCTGGGGCTGATGGCACCTTTCTCTCCCCTCCCCCGAGTGCCTCCTCTGCTACAACTTTTATCTTTTCTACTGTGCCTCACAGCAATGCTACCTCAGTCTTCAGAAGCTCTCTTACCTTCAGCTCGATACTTCGCAGCTGACGTTTTTGTGACACCTCCACCTGTGCTTCCCTCAGGAGTTCATCTTTTTCCTTGATGGCCTCTTCCTCCTTCAGAACACCTGGCAGCATTGCTCTCTCGTTTTGTGAAGAATTGTTTACCCCTCCAATGGCACCTTGTTGCCGGCATTCTTGTGCCATCTCCTCTCTCATCAATGCATTTCTCTCTTCAGAGAATCCACAGAAGTTTGCATCTCATGTTTTTGTGCTGCCATTTCTTGGGTCTCTTCTGTAGACCTTTTTAATACTGTGAGAAGCAGCCAACCCACAGTCCCTGCTGCCTTATGGCACTCTGTTTCTCAAAGGATTTACTTACTATAACAAGGGCCTCCCCTACTGCCTCAGGTGTCACCTCCACTTGCCTCCAGTCTTGGGGTGGGGCCCAGTCCTCTAGGAGGCAAGCCACCTCAGACCACGTACCCATTGGGGGACAATCCACTGTCTCCCCATTCACAGGGGCAGCCCGCTGAAGTACCCCTCCCATAAGGGCAGTCTGTCTTTTTCCTTGGTCAACAATGAACCCTGCTGACTTTCACCAATTGTCTTGCCAATGGGTTTCAGCCCTGGGCAAGTTGGCTATGGATTCAGTGTGACCAAAGAAATTGACAGTAAAACCTTCTTTGGGGTGAAAGGGTTTGTTACCCAGCTTGTTCTCCCAGCGGTAGGTCGAGCACTCGCATCTCTGCCTCCGCCCAGAGCACTGGGCCGAGCTCTCTCTATAGCACAATAATAGCTTATTGCCTAAAGGTGTGGAAGTGGTAGCCTAGCAACAGGCCAGTTACATCAGCAGGTGGTTTAAGTTCAGTGAGTATTCTGGCCATAGGAACCCCAACTTCCCCACAGACCCCTAAAAGTCCTCAAGACTCATTCAGGGGATCTGTAATGTCAAACTATCTTAATAATCATTCTAAGATGTTATCTTCCTTTCTCACTCTCCTGCGGTGTTCGTGAACAGTGTTATTTTGTAGAGTCAATAATGAAGTGTGATGGCATAACAGACAGAATCCAGAAGCAGATAATGAGAATCCAGTGCTCTTCTATAAAGTCATCAAAATTTGCACAGATGTTATAAACAATGACACTCAGCTCACTAATTTTATTTTGTTTTGTAAAATACGGTTATTTTTTAGTCAAAACATGTTGTGTTAATATTGATTTACATTAACATGGAATGGGTTTATCATGATTATTTTCAAGTGAAAAATTTCTCCATTTTAATTACTATGGAACCCTGCAGGAGATATGTTACCTACCAATGACAGACGTGGAACACCCATGACTGAAACACCCACTGTGGCCCTCATAAAGCAGTCCTGAGGCCAAAACAGTTGAGACCTGCTGAATTAAGCTATTAAGCTGCCATTTCCTGCAGGGCTAATTTTATCAGTGGTTTCAGTTTTCTGGTATTGGCTTAAAAAAGAGAATCCATTATAACTTTATTAGCAATTTCAATTAGGTAGGCGCTGAATTAACATTTGTGAAAATGAATGTAAGTGCAGAATGTCCAGAGAGGAATACTTTTCTACCAGCTGCTGATTTGCTCTGCCCATCCTAAGCTCTAGAGCCTTCACTGGGACCTACCTGTTAGCTCTTGAACTAGAGCAACCACTGAGAATATTTTTAGATCTGTGAGTTTAAAATAATAGCGAAAGTTTTGATGAGAAGTGGGTGAGCCTATAGTATAGCATGAAAGTTGGAGGCAGGTTTCTATACAATTAGGTTAGGCAGAATTACATACATCACAAATACAAAGATTATACAGCACGGTTCTGACAGTCACTTAAATCCTTGCTCACTAGAAATCAGTGAACACTTAGAAAAGAGTATCACGCAGTGAAGAGGTCAGGAGCTAGAGTCAGGCCTCCTAAACTTGTAAAAATCATAGCTTTGGGAATTTTAACTATTTGAATTTAAATGATTTCTGTAAGGCTTGGTTTCCTCATCTATGGAATGAGAAATAATTATAATAGTTTCACTTTATAGAGTGATTTGAAAATTAAATGAAGCACTATGCAATGTCCTTTTGGTACATTATTTCATTTAACCCCCACAATGACTTTTAAGTGTAGATGCTATTTTACAGACAGAGTTACTAACAGTTTAAAAAGTCAGTTTTCCAGATTATGCTATTAAAGTGGCAAAGCAGGAATTTGCCTTTGACCTCTCTAACTGTAAATGGCCATTTAATTGTGTTTTCTTAACAGCAAAGATCAGAAAATTGAAAACTTCTCTTTCTCTTTAGCCCAATACCTTGCACTGTGTGAAATACATACAACCTAAGTTTTTAATAAAACGGCAAGAAAGCAGCACTAGGCTCAATATAGGGGAGGAAGTAAAAAGATATTTTACAATTCCCCAAGATATACGCACTGACAACTCTTTATAGAGGTTATATAGACAACTTCTTTTTTGTATCAACACAGCACACACATCTTCCACAAATTGCCTCTAAAATGCTCTGGAATAGGGTTGAGCATCTGTGACAAATACATATAAATACTGGCTTATATACTAAGTGATAAATGATAAATGATTTTACCAAAGAGGGAAAAAATAATTGCCCCATTAAAACTCTCACCGAAGTGTTCCAAATGATAGGGTGGGAAGCAGTGCAGGCTCCCTCTTGTACTACCAGGTCAATAAGCTAAGGACTGGTTGCCCTACAGCTGGTATTTCCTGTGCCTTAATATTGTGATGGGGTTACAGAGCAGCTGTGAATGTTTCCCAGATCTTGCATTTTAAGAAGCAATTCTGTTTGGAGTAACTTTTTTTTTTTAACTTGCCTGGTATATAAATAGAACAAAGAAAAGAAAGATGGCTTTTAAGAAAACAGTTATTGTAAATTCAGAGTAACAGACTAAGTATTACACACTTGATAATCTATTATTTTGTGTGGATGGGTATAGTTAGGAGCCTTATCTGTTTCTGGACTGGCAATCCAAAATTGTACTAAGTTTTTACATTTAATCTCTGTGGTTACCATTTCCTCTTAGCTTGATAACAAATTAGCTATGACTCGAATCATCTGATGTTTCCTGGAAGTGCCTTTCCCTCTCCCCCTCTTCCAGCACTTCAACTGTCAATGTCACTGCTGCATGAATTAGTGGCTGGCCCACCTACCTGGATCATACTTAAGCCTTGAAGGACGAGCTCAGGGATGAATTATGACCATAACCATGAGTCAGACTCTTCTTTAGCTCTGTAAGCCATAACTTAGACTTTACTTTTCCACTGGGATAGAGATAAGAAAATTACATTTGTCCATGCAAAAGTTGGTAGTTTTATGTTCCCCTTGTTATTATTACATAGCATGATCTTTGGAGTTATCATGTGCTTCTTTCTGATTCAGGTTATTTCAGCTATTTGTATTTCACTGAAGTTATTCATGGATCAAAGAAGGCCAGTTCCAATAAGCTCCAACTTCAGTTTTCCATCTTGCACTCTTAAGACAGTATAGTTCAGGGATGTGGAGACAATAGGCAGATGCTCCACATTTCTGTAAAACCTTTCACCTGAGAGGAACAAATGACCCTTTACCTCTCTTTGACTTCATTTTTTGGAGATAGAAGAAATGAGACATTGTGGTTTTTTCTAAGATTAGATCCCAAAGTATGATGTGACCCTTCCTAGTTCATTCACCTATACTTCTTCCAGAGAAAAAGTAATTATCAAGATATTTTATTTGTGTGTAGGTCAAATATTCCTCAAGTTCAAAACAATAATGAGCAAGGGAGCCAAGATGTCATAGGTCGAATTCACCCAAGAGAAGACTTTTGCTATGCAGGCCATTTGACATCACAAAAAAACACCTTGTTGTGTAGGATTCCTTTGAATAATTTACTGAACACCAAAAGCCACATAAAAATGAGAACTTCAGCACTCTTTCAATCCTAGAACTTCAACTTGTCCTAACTTTCCTCTAAAATTGTCTTACTCTTGATACCCCTATCTTCATCTACACCTCAATTTTTTTAATCGACTCTCAACACTGTCTTCTCAGGTTCAAGCCAACTGCCCACTTAAACATGATTTTACATTTGATCTATCCTCTAGCAATGCTCTCCCTGCTATCTTGAATTAATCTTAGTATGTATATGTTTTACTTTCAACACTCCATTTATTTCAAAACTGATTACATTGCAACCAAAACACTGGAATTAACTATAGATAATAAATTACTATCTATATGTACATACAAATATATACATCCACACATTTTGCATTATAAGGAATAAAATTTCTTTTGGCAGATAGTGTTAAACAAAATTAAAGTTATGTATGTTAGTATACGTATAAGTGTGACACATGCAGCCTCCGTCTGGTTTTGGTAATGGGATTCCAGCTCTACCATAACCACTAATACTTGTTTCTAACCTACCTTTTGTCAGGTATTGCTTCTCAACATGTATGGGCATATGGGGTCAGTCGGGAAAATTTCCCAACTCGTTTCACTTCCCCTAGGATCTGGGAAGCTCACAGCAGTAACTTTGGGCTTTACTCTGAGCCCCAATATTCTGCTGAAAGCCACAGTTCTTTTTACCTCAAGCAAAGGGAACTCTTTCTCAGGACCCACAGTTAGTAGTTGGTAGGGACCATGTTCTCAAATATCGTGTTCTATTACTTCTTACTAATAGGAAAGATTTTAGGAAAGTACAGGCATGGCTTCAAATTCCAGGCCCAGTTCTTATGTGATATGGGAAATGTTTCTTCATTTATCAAAATAGTAATGCTAAGGCATACAAATTTGATATGATATTAAAATATAAAACATATATGTGAATTCACCCATCAAAATGCCTGTCTTCTCGTAGTATGTACCAAATACATATAATATACTCTGTCTCTCAGCAAGTAAAGGAAGGGCCACATTCACTATAAAGCTATTGATATCTTCTGCACACAGTTTTTATAAAACCAGTGAACCATCCTTCTATAGGAACAGAATAATCACTTCATTTTATAGACACCAAACACTCTCAACCGTGACAAAGTCCAGAATTGAAGTGAATCATAGTCTCCATCTGAACATTCTAAAGAGGCCAACTTAAATGGAAATGTTTGTACTTTTCTCCAGCAGATATCTCACTTCCCTTACACTTTTATTAAGTTAGACAAGCATCATTTTTATCTTCTCTTTAGCCAGCATGGAAAGTTTAGTAATCCCATCAAAATTACTCCTGGATGTGTTTCCCGCACTTCCAACTCATCCTTTCTGGGCTTAACTGATCTGAGATGAAAAGCTCAACCCAAAATAAAATTTTTCAATGCTAAGTAATCCAAAGAAGGATTTTATAAACACGTGATTAATCTGCCCATGATGCTGCCTCTGGAATCAATCTGACAGTGACCAAAAACAGACCGAGCGGGAACTGGATTGCACAAGAGGGAGAGACATGAGCGAACCTCTGTACTTCTATGTTTCTACCTTGCCTTTTGAAAAGCTGCCAGTATATTAGATGAATGAGTTAGAGTCTTAATAATACAGCTCACATTTCCATCTGTAATAACTTGACTATATCTGACAATCTCTGATTTAATAGAATTTGTTAGAAGAAAGAAGCTATTTGTCTAAGATGCCTTATTTTATTCTTCTCGTCATTAAATATAAATAGAACAATGACTGCAAATGTTTCTGGAATTAGGCTTCATGTCTATTTGAGTTAAATGAAGAATTCATTTCAAAATGAGAGTCATCCGCCTACCTTTACCATCTTCAATATTTCACACCTAAATTCCACAGTTCATGCTGCAGGCATTTGTTACATTTGGTGGGAAGTTTCTGTAGCCTTGATATCTTTTCTTTTTCACCACCATAACTCTTACACAGAAAATTATGTAGAATGTAATATTGCAATTGTATACAATTCACCTGTACTTGTCCTATCCTGCTATCTATCCTAAATGTGAAACATTTCCAGATTCTTATTCCTAAAACACCAGCTTGGCAAGGCTCTACTCCATAACCATACTTTCAAAAAGGCTCTCGTCTATAACATCTTCCCCCAATATCTCACTACACAAGCTTTTTGGTTCAACCTAACTGGTCTCATGGCTACGCACTCATTCATGAGCATGCATCTGATCCGTGCCATGGCCAATCCGCAGAACTAGAACACCTCATTATCCTCACTCTCCTCTTCTAATAAAGTTTTTTGGGGTTTGGGAAAAGCTATTATGGTGCCTTTCTTCATACATGCTGATTTGGGATTAAAATTCCAAAGAAGTGAAGCTTAACAAAATGGTGGAATAGGGAGCTCTAAGCTCCCATATCCCCAAAACATCAAAAGCTATCAAAACCAACTTTGTCATAATTCTAAAAAATAGTCAAAGTTTTACAACAAACCAGTAAATCAATGCCAAATCAAGAAATGAGCAACTTTAAAACAGTAGGAAAGCTTTGTAGCATTTTTACTTGCCTTTGCTTCCTCTACTCCACAGTATAGTGGCAACCTGGAAGCACTAGCCTCCCATGTTCCCAGGGTGGTTCTGGAGGGAGCAGAGCAGACCTTACCTGAAATTTATTGTACAAATTTTTTTCTAACCTGTCTGAGGGCTACCTGAAGGACTGACACAAAGTACTCATTTCTGTTTTGCATAAATTAGAATTCAGGCTTCAAAAGCAGTAGGCAATGCTTGAAAGTGCTGCAGAGCAAACTAACAATGTGGAGACACAAGGTACAAATGATTACAGTACACATATAAAATAGACAGCTTAAGGCCCAGGAGGAAAAGCTGGAGGAAATTAGGATATTCAAAAAAAGCATTTATATAGAAGATTCAGAAAGCCATATACTTTCCCAGTGTGTGAGAAACATGCTCAGTAATGGCCCCATGCTTTCAATTTGGGGTGATATCTAAGGACATTGGAAGTCTAGCTAAGTATAGGAGAGCCCCAGCAAAGAACCAGTTTGCAGAAACTGGAGGAGTTGTTTTCTTTTTTGTTTCTTTGTTTTGTTTTTTTATCTCCTAATAGTCAAAGAAATTTATTTGAATATTAGAACACAAACTAGAAGGGAGACTTCAATTACCAACAGGATAAGAAATATAATATGCATAATAGTTCCAAAAAGTCACTAAATAAATGGACTACTACAGCCATCAACAATTAAAAAAAAGAAAAGAAAAGAAAACCCTGGTGATGGGAAGAATCTGACCTCTAGAGTGACATTATAATATTCAAGTGCCCTATTGTCAACAACAACAAAACAAGACATAAAAGAAGAAAGTATGACCCACTCAAAGGCACAAAATTAATGGGCTGAAATCATCCTTCAGGAAGCCCTGCCATCTGAATTACCAAGCAAAGATTCTAAAATAACTGTCTTAAATATGTCCAAAGAACTAAAAGAAAACATGGACAAAGAATTACAGGAAATCAAGAAAGTGGTGTATGAACAAGATGAGAATATACCAAAAAGAGAAATTTTAAAAAGAAATCAGATGGAAATTCTAGCACTGAAAAGTACAGTAACTAAAATGAAAAGTTTAATGGAGAAGTTCAAGAGCTGATCTGAGCAGTCTGGAGAAAGAATGAGAGAACTTGAAGGAAGACAACTGAAATTACCCAGTCTTAGGAAGAGAAAGAAAAAAGGAAAAGTGAACAAAGGTCAGGGACCTGTAGGATACCATCAAACAGATCAACATACCCATTATGGGAGTTCTGGAGGGAAAAGAGAAAGAGAAAGTGGCAGAAAAATATTTAAAGAAACAATGGCTAAAAACCTGACAAATTTGAAGAAAGACTAAATTGACAAAGAAATGAGCTGAATTTTCAGATCAGGGTTGTCAATATTCTTGACTGTTATTATCAATGTTGCATCAATGTTAACGTATGTCCCTCTCTACTTGGCCCTGATGACATTTCAGTTCATCTTGTTATTCATTTTTTTTACGCATAAATTTTGTTTACTCAAACTGATTATAAGTCCTTAAAGAGTAACACTTGCTTTGCCTGAAGAAGTAACTGGACATGGCTCCAGAATCCATGACATGGATGAGTTACAAACACTGAGTGAATTAAACACATCCATTTCCTGTGGCTCCCTCCCAAAAACCCTACTAAAATAATAGTAACATGATTTTGGTATAAAGGTATAAACACACAAATCCAGAGAAAATGGAAGATAGGCCTTTAATAACAAAATTATGGAAGCTGAAAACAGATTTTTTAAATGCTGAATCCTAAGATAACAGTGAGGAATGCTATAAAATAAACTGATTTACACTTCAAAATGTATCCAAAATCTCTGGCCCTGACACAGCAAATTAGAGAGGAAATGGCTAAAATGAGAGAATTTTTGAAAATCTGCTTGGAGAAATTAGACCCACTTTCTCCATTCTGATCAGTCATATGGCTGTATCTCCTTCACTGTCACAGAATTTTGGAGGGATTTTTCTTTTCTTTTTTTCTCATAAGATGTTTAAAAAGAGGATCTCTGAATTTTAGCAAGATGCCATAATAAGAGCAGATAAAACGAGCAAATGGATGTAAACTGAATGCTGAAATCCCCTAGCATATTATCCCCACTTGGCTGCAGAATATTGGAAACAAAGCCTTTACATTCCAAGCATAAACTGGAAACTACTTACGACAGAGGTTTACCCAGGACAATGGAGAATTCCCCTGCACTCCATCACCAGGCTAACAAGCACCAAAAAAAAAAAAAAAAAAAAAAAACGAAGTTGATAGTAGCTAGTAGCTTACTGCTGGGAGAGAGACAAGGGCATGGAAAAAGACCAGAGAAGGCTGAATATTTAGGGTAGAGCATGGAAATCAAGAAAAAAGGCCTTGAAAAACCTTCCCCATGATAAGAACAAGGTAATGATAAAGAAATTTAAAGCTGATGGTGCACTAATGGTAGCCATAGCAATAATAAAACCCAAACCCAATTAAAATCCTGACTATATGGACTCAATGCCCAACACCAATAGCCTAGCAGAATAAGATGTGCCCCCACTGCCAGTCATGAATACTAATTACCTCAGCCCTTTACTCTTCTACACACGATGGCCAACAATCATAAGACATTATGAGACATACAAAGGGCAAGAAAAAAAAAATCCCACTGTCAAAAGACATATCAATCAATAGAATAAGACTCAGTGATGACCAGATTTTGTACCTTTTAGAGAAGAAATATAAATAACTGTGATTAATATGTTATCTAATGGAAGGAGTAGACAAATAAATGAACTGATTGGGAATTTCAACATGAACAAATGGGGACCATAAAAGACAAGAATCAAATAGAAATGCTAGGAAAATAATCACAGTTACAGAGATGAAGAAAGCCTTCAGCTGGCTGAGCAGTAGACTTGAAATAACCAAGAATGATTACTAGATATCACCCAAACTAAAATACACCCACACATAGACAGAAAAAGATAGAAAAAAAAACAGAGCATCCAAAAGTTCTAGGACATTATCTGAGTCTAACGAACAAAGAAAGAGACAGAGAGAGCAGCATTGAAGAAATATTTGAAGGGATAATGGCTGAAATTTCTCCAAAAAGATTAAAGATATCAATCATGGGTCTTGGAAATTCAGAAAAGCCCAGAAATGATTAAAAATCGAATAATTAAATTAACACACCTAGACATATGATACTCAAAATGCTGAGCACAAAAGATAAAGAGAAAATCTTGAAGTCTTCCAGAGAAAAGGCCACATTATACAGAAAAAATAAAGGTGAGAAGTGCATGGGACACATTGCAAGAAACTTTTGCATGCCAGAAGAAGGTAGAGTAATATTTTAAAGTACTGAAAGAGAAAACTGCCAATCCTATACCTCATGAAACTACAAATTCTAAATCACAAGGTAAGTTGGTCACAGGGATGGTAGTACAGCATGGAGAATATAGTCAATGATCTTGTAACATCTTTCTTTGTTGACAGATAGTAACTGCACTAGTGGGAGTGGGGACTTAATAATATGAGTAACTGTTGAAACACTGTGTTGTATACTTGAAACCAATATAATATTATATAGCAACAATACTTCAATAAAAAAATGGTGGAGAAATAAAAGCTTTTTTCCAACAAAAGCTAAGAGAATATTAATAGCAGATCTGAACCACAAGAAATGTTAAAGGGAATTCTTTAGGAAAAACGATTATGACAACACACAGAAACTTGGATCTACACAAAGAAATAAAGATCCCTGGAAATTGTTAAAATAAAGATAAATACAAAAAATGTTTCTTTTTCTTTTAATAACTAGAATATTTTGACTATCTAAAGTAAAACTAAGCAATGTGCTGTGGATTTAGAGCACATGTAAAATTTAAATATATATGACAACAATAGCACAAAAGATTGACAGGGGATATTATGACTATACTGTCATAAGTTCTTATACTACATATAAACTGGAATACTTACTTGAAGGTAGGCTGTGATTAACTAAAGATGTCTATGGTAAAGCCAAAGGTTACTATTAAAATAAATTAAAGAGAGAGGTAGAAAAATTATGTCAATAGTAGAGATAAAAATATAATCTTAAAAATACCAATTCTAATGTATGCTAAAATAGAAGAAAAAAGAACAAAAATAGATGGAAAAACTAGCAATATGGTAAATATTAATAATACCATATCAATACTCACATTATATTACAACCAGACATTGTCTGATTGTATGAAGAAAAATATGCTGTTCACCAGGAATCCATTGTTAAATATAAATACTTAGATAGATTAAAAGTAAAAATATATTAAAGTGTATAGCATACACACACTAATTAAGAGAAAGCTAGAGTATATTAATATCAGACAATGTACTATTAAGAACAATGAATATTAATAGGGATAAAAGGGAGTAATACATAATGAAAAAGGACTCAATTCACCAAAAAGACATAATAATCCTATATTTATGCACCTCACAATAGAGCTTCAAAATACATGAAGCAAAAGAATGAAAGGAGAAATAGACAAATCTACATTTAAAATTAGAGACTTCAATAGTCCTCTCTAAATAACTGATGGAATAGAAAGATGGAAAAATCAGAAAGAATATGGAACGTCTGAATAACACTAAAAATCAATTGACCTAATTGCCATTTCTAGAACATGCCACCCAAAAGCAACAAGACACACATTCTTTTCAGTGCACATAGAACATATGCCATGGCACCGTATTTAGGAAAATAAATAAAACCTCAGCAAATTTAGAAGAATTTAAATCAAACGAAATATGTTTCTGATCACAATGGAATTAAACTAGAATTGAATTACAGAAAGGTATCTGTAAAACTCCCAAATACTTGGAAATTAAACAACATTCATCTAAACAAGCCACATGTCAAGGGAGAAGTCACAAAGGGCACTAAAGAACATTTTGGAATATATAATAACAAAAATCACTGGCAGTTTCGGTATATTACTAAAGCAGGTGCTTGGGTGAAGTTTATAGCATAGGTTTTTATATTAAGAATAAGAAGCCTCAACTCAGTAACGCATGCTTTCATATAAGAAACCAGAAAAAGAATATTAAAAATACACCTAAATCACACAGAAGGAAATAAGAAAGAGTAGAAATGAATAAAAATTGACAATAAAAGCAATAAAGAAAGTCTAGGCAAACTCTGGTTCTTAGAAAAGATGAAGAAATTGATTACATCTAATCAGACTGACCCAAAAAGGTATAAAACACATATCCTACTTGCACTTGATGTCCTTGCAGCTTTGTTTAATCCTACTTAAGTGACTTTGTGCTCCTTGCAACCAAATATCCTTATGCAGAATAAGGATAAATGCATAATATTCATGAGCCTGGAATACAATTTCACAGGAACCTTAGACTTCATGTTTAGTCAAAGCAATTTAGGAAGAATATATGGTCAGTTTTTTTTTATGTTTCATTTAAAATATTATTCAGGCTTCATGGGAAACTGAGCATACATGAATGTACTTCTTAATAAACTTTTATTACAGTTTTAATTAATCCTGCTTGAGGTAATGTTATTAGAGGATTCAATTCTATTAATGTTATTGAAAGTTCATTTTCATTTTTACTGAGTTTTACTCCTCTCATCATTACCTCCTGAAGTCATTATCTTTATTTCATAAACTCTGAAGACAAAATTCATTTTTTGTAATAATTTTACAAAACAATTTTATACAAAAGTATGTATTTCTTTAATTTGGAGAATTACAATTTTTAAAATAATTTTACTGTTCTGGGGAGAGAAATACTTAGTAAATAGAAAATAATTCTGGTACCTGGAAATGATAGAGGAAGCTAAAATATTCCTAATGCAGATCAAGCACCAAATATGACAGTCTTTGTACCATATTTTAGTAAGAAATATGAACAATCTTAAAAAACAGATTCTTCAGTCTAGAGATGCCATTCCAATTAAGAAGGCAAGAATGCTTCATGAAAATAAAACCAATGTAAAAGGTGGGAATTGATTTGTTCAAAAAACAGACCCAGTTCCAGCAGTTTTTAAAAACCATCACCCATATCAAGATATTAAACATTCTCACTAATTGTAGATTTTTTTTAAACAAAACAAAGTGCATAGGGGAAAAAAGGGCTGCATGAAAATATAAACTGGAAAAGTAGCTTATGATTATTAAATGTTGACCTAAAGTCTTGAGCAATACAATTACAATAATAATAAGGATAACTAACATTTATTAATTCATTTTTCTTTTTGTGCCAGGCACTGTAATTAATCATCTTAATAATCCTCTGATGTAGGGACAATTACTTTAATGTGAATAAAGTCAGTTTTAAAGAGGTGGTATAATTTGCCTAAGATCTAGCTAGAATTACAACACAAGGATTATTGATTCTAAGTTGCAAGTTCTTATCCACTCTAACATTTTATCTGTTAATGCACCCAGTTAGGCAGAATAAGAAAATTGGTGAATCATATCTCTGTAGGTACTGGCATCTTAATTAATGTAATTTCTTGTTTTACAAAGACACTAAACAATCATGGCAAAATTGAAAATAAAGTTAACATAAGACTCCTTCTCCCTACAAGCACAAAGGAATGTTGGGTAAATAAATAATTAATTTACAGTCAAGCCCAAAATAAAAAATGAAAGGCCCTTAAGCCAGTATAAGAAATTTAAAGATGTGAGATAGCACCCAAACATCTGAAAGACAATACCAACATATATGTTAGTTCTACTGGCAGGGACTCAGGTTTTGATGCCCAAAGAGAGACAGAAGTTTTGGTGTTGGGCTAACACAGAATAAGAACTGGTAGCCAGATCTCCATAAAGCCAAAAACTTGAAAGGATTCTACCTCTGCATAGAAAAATCTCTATTCCTTGGACCAGGAAGCAACTCAGAATCTGCTCTACTTAAAAATTTATGTGGAAAAAAAACACAAAAACAGTATACTATGAAACCAGACCCCAGGGCTGTATCATGTGTAGGATCAAGGTCCACATGTTGTAAGAGTATGAAACTGATAAATTACTGTCAAAATTTACTTTAGATTCAATGATCCCTCTGAAGTGCTCAAAGCTGCTGTGCATTTCTACAACCTAGGACAAAAGAGACTCAACAGGGAAACTCATTAAAAATAAGTCCACCATAACAAATGGCAAACCACATGAAAAATCAATGCACCATGAAAGAAAGTAAGCAGATCTTCCAAGGAGAGGAGGAATAGCAGCTCAATCACCTTAAATGAACAGCAGTTTGAAAGAGATTTAAAGAATAATTATGCTCAGATTAAACTGCAGATTAGGCACAGATGAAGAAAGAATTAACGAACTGGAAAGTAAATGTAGGTAATTACTGGAAATGCAGTACTGAGGGAAATGGGGTAGAAAATATATAAAGGAAATTAAGGAGCATAAATAATAGATTAAGAAACTTCAAATTCTTTCTAATAGAGTTTCAAAAAGAGAGAACAGAAGGAAAGGGAATCAACAGTCAAGAGAAATGACTGGAAATTTCCCTAAATCTAAAATAGGCATAAATACTTCAGGTTGAAAAAGCACACTGAATCTAGGTAGGATAAAAAATGAAATCCAGAATCAGATACTCTGTAATGACAAAGAACATTTGAAAAATAAAGAGAAAAAAGAAACAGACATTACCTGCACGTGAACAATTAATTGACGGCAGACTTCAGAACAGCTGCATGGAGGAAAAAAAAACGTTAAATACTGCATTAAGTGGAATGTCTAGATGTAGCTTAACAAATATAGGTTTATCTGTTTCATATTAAGTGCAGGGGTAATCAATGGCTGGCATTGCTCAAGAAAAACAAAACCATAATTTTTTTAAATCAACTTTCAGGTTCTTAGTATTTCTACTCTTTTATTTTTGTGTTTGCAACTCATGCTTGAAAAGTGGCTGCTGCAGCTCCAGACATCTATTCCATGCTCAAAGCAAGAAGAAGAAAAAGAAATGTCTTACTACTTTTACAACAAAAGCTTTTCCACAAAAGCCTCTCCAAATAATTCTGTTTATTGGTCAGAACTACAGTATATTGTTACATTACCAGAATAGATTATAAAATTAAATATTTATACTTATCTAGCTTCTGTATTTAGAAGCAAAAAGAGAAGAGGAGGAGGAGGATGGTAATGTGTATTAGGAGAATCAACCAGCAATGTCTGCTATGGTCAAACAGCTAGGCTACTCAACACTCATTTTCCAACACATACATCATACTTTATGTGGAAATAACTCAAACACTCCCTATGGGAAAAAATACAAAACATCATTCAATTAACTGTATCCTGATAAATGTCTTGACTTTTCCAGGATGAATACTTTTCTCTATTAAGTCCTTATGTGGCATTTCACAGTTTAGTGATTTCAAACTAAAAGATAAAATTACCGGTACCTCAACCTACCCAATATTTGATGTAAGAGAAGAAATAAGATTACCAATGACACCTCCCACATTGAAAGGAAGAATTAGGGTACCCTGTGGTACAAATTGACACATAAAATTATCCATCACTGTGAACCAATAGTTCACAGTACATATTAAATTCCAAATGTAGAAATCATAAGGATCCTTATCTATGGAATAAAAGAATTTCCTTTTTAGTCAATTGGGTATAAACCCCTGGTGATAATCCATTTCTTTCCAGTTTTGCACTCTGGGAGCTTCTTGCTTTTCTATTTGACCACAGCTGGGTTGAGTATTAAAGAAGATGTATTTCCTGAGAATTCCATAGTTTTCCAATCTACTTCCTATTAGTGTGAATTTGGGACTCAGGTAGGGAGATTGTTTTAGAAATTGTACAGTCACAAACTTCCTAGGTAAACTTCACTTCTAGAGTTTTCTCAAAACTTTGTAGCATTCCCATCTATTCGCTTCCAGTCAAGTCAGTTAGTAAACAACTACAGCCAGAGACTTTATCCAGAGATCCAGAAAGTTCTTCAGGCCAGTGCTACTCTGAGTATGATTCAAGGACCAATGCCAGTCAATTTGTTATTGCTTTGTGACAAGTACAGAAATTGAGAATAAAATTTAACACTTGCTATAATAATTTGTAAGTTAGCTGTTAAACACAACAAAAACCGTGTTATATTTTAGGTCTTTGTTTTTCTTTTGCATGTCATCTTCCAGTTACTTCATTTTTATAGTATTCTACAAATAAAATTTATTGGCCTGTAATGAAAAGGGGAAAAGACTGGTCTTCACCAAGGAAAGTTTGACAAGCATTTGTTTAGAATGAAAATTCTGGCCACTTAACTTGTGGGCCTCTGTGATGGATAATTTTATGTGTCAATTTGTACCACAGGGTACCCAGATTAAATACTATTTCTATGTGTGTCTATGAGGGTGTTTCTGGATGATATTAGCATTTAAGTTGGTAGACTCAGTAAAGTTGATTGCCCTTCCCTGGGTGGGCCTCATCTAAGCCATTGAAGGCCTAGATACAACAAAAATGGGGGAAGGAGGAATTCGTCCCTTTTTCTCTCTGGTAGCCTACTTGAACTGAGACATCTGTCTTCTTCTAACATTTAAACTGGAACTTACACTATCAGCTCCCCTGGTTTGCAAGCTTTTTACTGGGACTGGAATTACACTATCTGTTTTCCTGGGTTTCCGGCTGGCAGATGGCAGATTCTGTGACTATACTTGTTTTTACTAATAAATTTTGTGAAACTTTGTAATTCTTTGATCTTGGCTTCTTCTGTTAAAATATGTTACCTATTATTATTCCCAGGATCCTTATGAAGATGCATTGACAGCTCCATAAACAATTGCAAAGACATCAGGCTTGGCAGAATCTGTACCTGCCAGCCTAACAATCAGGCATTGATTTTCTGTGGGCTGCGGTGGAAGAAAAAGTCTTTCATTCATTCAAGCTATCAAATGTTGTCTCTGTCAGTTGCACTTTGAGTCATTAACAGATACTGATTATTATTACAGAGCAGTTACTTAGCTGTACCATTGCCAAATTATTGTTTCTGCAATGTTGAGTACCGAATATGACTGCCAGTTAGAATTGTGAAAGTTGGCTGTGCCATAGGTAAGTTGAGACAATTCCCTTATGAAGTGACTCCCTGAGTTTGGGGACAGCCTCAGTAATTCATCAAACTTGTAACTGAATAAGTTTTGATAAAGTTTACATGATGGAAATGTATCAGGGTCAGAATCACTAGTGACTAGGAGAATTTGAAAGTAAACAGAAAGGTAAATTCATAGTACAGAACACCTAGACTTTCTCTTTTTGTTAGATAATGCAGAAACAACATTATCATACAAGGAAAGATAGCCTGTTATATCTTGGCATCAATCATTCAGCATCAACCATATCCTTAATATCTAGGCATATATCGTTTCTTTTATTGGTAAGTGTGAAGATGACTTACTATCAATCAGTCAGTTGGTCAGTAAGTCGGTCATCTGGGCAGTCTGTCTGTTATACCCAGAGATCATAGGATGGCTGGCTTAAGATGGAAAGAAGCTTACATTTATTTCATAAATTTGTTTGTATTACCAAAGATCCTTTTTAAATACTATGTTCCCTGAGGCCTCTATTTCCAGGAAAATGGAGCAGATAAATTTTTTCCTTTTCCTAACACCAAGTAAATTGGATATTATGTGAAAAATGAACATAAGAAGACTGAAAAGTAGAGAGAAGCAGCAGACTGGCTAAGGACCTTGGGACCCAAGGAATAACATCATGCAGTTCCCTACGTTTCCTTTTACCTCGTATTTCCCATGCCTGGAGTTGAATAAGCCAGCAACCTGGAAATGCCAATGGGAAGAACAGGAAAAAAAACTTTTTTTTTTTGGTCTACTCTGTCTAGCCAAAGGGTCAGGAAGGGAGCAGTCAGGCAGGACAGAAAACTTTTATACAATGATTGCTCTATTCCAGTCAAATACCACAGAAAACCTGTGGCCCCCATCGACATCCACACCAGTAAAGGCTCTGTGGGGAGCTTAGACTTCCATTCTTGCTAGACTGCTAGACAATAACAAGATGCCCCATCACTCCTATGAGAGTGGGTGTCAGAGAACCAAGTAGGGAGCTAGAAATGTCATTTCTGATGATCAGTTACAAGCACCCTTTCACCTCCCTTCCCCAGCAGTGTCGGTGAAGACCATTTGGGAAACCCGAACTCCTACTCTCACCCATCAGTAATGAGGAGTTCCCTTTTCTGGTATCAGTGGAGGCCAAGGAATGAACCTCTATGTGGTACTAACAAGGTAGCACTCTCCCTCCACTTCTAAAGCAATTCCAGAGAAAGCTAGCTAAAGCTGAAGGTTTAAATAAGATAGTCTCACAGTATAATATGAAATTTCCTGGTTTCAGTAAAAAATCACTTGTTACACCAAGAAACAGAACGATCTCAAAGTGAATTAAAAAAAAATCATTAGATGCAGACACCAAGATTACATAGAAAGTAAAATTATCTGACCAAAAATGTTAAAGCAGCCATGATAAAGAGGCATTTAATAAGCAATTTTGAACACACTTGATATAAATGAAAAAATAAAAACCTCAATGAAGAAATAAAAGTTATTAAGAATCAAACAGAAAATTGAATAGTTGAAATAAAAGTTCAGTGAATGGACTAAACAAAATGAAGATGATGAAGGAAAGAATCTGTGAACCAGAAGATAGAGAAAAAGAAATTATATAAACTGTACAGAGAGAAAATAGACAAAAAAAATTTTTTTTAATTAATGGAGCCTAAAAACCTGTGGGGCTATAATGAAAGATCTAGCATGCTTTTGGAGTCCCGAAAGGAGAGGAAAAAGAGGGCAGGGCTTGAAGAAATGATTACTTAAAACATGCATTTGGAAAAGAACATATACCTGTACGTTCAAGGAACTGGATGAACCACAACTAGTATAAATCTAAAGAAATTCAAGCCAAGATAGACCATAATTAATTTCTGAACAATAAGCAAAGGAAAAAGTCTTGAAAGCAACCAGAGCGAAAAGACACCTTCCATATAGGAGAGAAACAATTAGCACGACAAGATATTTCTCATTAGAAACCAGGGTGATGAAAGAAAAGTGCCCACCCAGAATCCTATTCATAGGGAAAATATCCTTCAGGAATGAAGGACAAACCAAGACTTCTCTGATGAAGGAAGACAACAAATTGGTCACCAACAAATATACTTTAAAAGAATGCCTAAAGCAAGTGAATGGAAATGATAAAAGAACTTTGGGACATCAGAAAACAAAGAATGCAGTAAGCAAAAATATAAATACACTTTTCTTTCTCCTTTTGAATTTTCTAAATTATGTTTGACGGCAAAAATTATAACCTACCTGATATGGTTCTAAATACATAGAGAGAGGAAATATATTAGACAATTATATGGGGAAGGGTAAAGGGATAAAAACAGAGGTGATGTTTCTATACTTCACTCATATTGTAAAACCATGACGTTAATAGACTGTTAAGTTAGTATATATAATGTAATACATAGGACAACTACTAAAAAAGTGTTACAACAAGATGTACCTAAAAATATATCAAAAAGGAATTCTAAATAATGCTCAAGTAACCTAACATAGATATGAAAAAGAAAATAGAGAAAGAAAACAGAGACAACAAACAAAACAAATTTAAATGGCAATGTTAAGTCATTTAATTACATACTAATTATACATAAAGAGTCAAATGCATTAAAAGATAGAGATTGACAGGGTAGATTTAAAAACATCCAATTATATACTATCCATAAGAAACTCTTTAAATATAATAATACAGTAAGGCTAAAAGTAATAGAATGGAAAAAATATACATGCAAACATTAATCAAAGGAAAAGAGCAGCTATATAACATAAGATAAAGCAGACTTTAGAGCAAAGAAAATTACCAGAGACAAAGAAAGACATTCTGTAATGATAAAAGGGTGAATTAACCAAGAAGACAGGAATCCCAAATGTCTATTTTCTATACCAAACATCAAAACTAGAAAATGTGTGCAGCACAAACTGACAGAAGTTATAGGAGAAATAGATAAATCCACAATTATACTTAAAAACTTCAATACCCCAATAATTTGTAGAACAACTAGACAAAAAATCATCAAGCATCTTCAACAACTCAATAATACCATAAACCAGTGCATCTAAATCAGCATTTATAGAAAGCCCCACCCAACAACAGAATATACACTCCTCTCAAATACCAAGACAGACCATATTCTGGACCATAATCCAAATCTTAACAAATTTTTAAAAATTGAAATCATACAGAAAGTGTTCTCTGGTAACAATGGACTCAAACTAAAAATCAGTGGCAAAAAATAATAGAAAAAGGTCCAAATATTTGTAAGCTAAACAACAACACTTCTAAGTAATCCATGGGTCAAATAGTAGGTATCAAATAAAATTTAAAATATACACTGAACAGAATGAAAACAAAAATATAATTTATCAAAGTTTGTAAGCCACAGATAAAACAGTGCTGAGAGAGAAATGTGTCACTTAAATGCATATATTAGAAAAGAAAGTCTCAATCTAACCTCAACCTCAAGAACCTAAAGAATAAAAATAAAATAAGCTCAAAGCAAGCAGGAGGAAGGACATAACAAAGATAAGCCTTGAAATCAATGAAACTGAAAACAGAAAAACGATAGAGAAAATCAATGAAACCAAGAGATGCTTTTGGGCAGATTGATGAAATTGACAAACTGCTAACAAGTCTGACAAAGAGAAAAAAAAGAAGACGCAAATTATGAATATCAGGTATAAAACAGGAGATATCACTACAGGCCTTCCAGAATCAAAAGGATAATATGGAAAACTATAAATAGCTCCACACTAATAAATTTGACAACTTTGGATAAATGTCCCATTTTCTCAAAAAACACAAACTGCCACAACTTACCCAACATAAGACAGATCATTAGAATGGCTTTCAAACTATTAAGGAAATTGAATTCAGTTTAAAAACCCTCCCAAGTCCTCAATTCCAGATGGTTTCACTGGAGAAATCTACAAAAAGTTTAAAGAATTAACACTAAATCTATACAATCTCTTCCAGAAAATAAAAGAAGGAGTATCTCCCAATTCATTTTATGATGCTGGCAATGCCCTGACACCAAACTAGACAAAGACAGTATAAAAAAAGAAAAATACAGACTAATATCCAAGTCCTGGCACAACAGTTGTAATGTTATATAATGTGTTATTATAATATGTTACTATTGTGGGAAACTGGTAATATGTAGAGATTTCTATTTATTAGTTCTTACAAATGCATGTGAATCTAAATTATCTCAAAATCAAAAATTCATCTACAGTAGCATACTTAGTTAAATATAAGATGCTTAACTCTAAGGAATATGTCATTTAATTTTCATTTGATATATAATCATTTGCATTTTTGCCTGGACTTGGAATCCCTTAGCAACTACCTAAATCTCATTCCCCCATCTTATTCCCAAGTCATCTCATATCTCTTGTGTCCTCCCACGTTAACAGGTTTGGTGTCACTAAACTGGATTCTCAAGGCGCCGTGGGAAAAAGCCAGAGAACCAGCACTGTCCTGTGATCATCTAGAGGTGTGGCTCCCTGGTCTACAGCCAGGTTCCTCCCTCAGAACCACCTTCTGAGAAGTTCTAGGTGGAAGGTAAGACCACCTTCAGGTCTTCTGAGAGACTGACAGACTGAAAATTATTCCTAGAACTCCTTTTTGTTTCAAACTAGATTTGAATCAAATTGGCCCGGGATGGGTGGATGAGAGGATGGAGACCACAGTATCAACCTGTCCCCCTTTTCACATGGAGGATCACCCAGGACATTTAAATAGTCTGGGGCCTCTCCATCTAGCCAGGTCCCAGGGCCACCACAGTGGCTCCTTGGTCACACTGGGAGCACACTTCTACCCAACAGCTTTAGTTGCTTCTTTCCAGTATCTCATTCAGCAATTACTTCCTCAGTAACCTCATAATAAATATAAACTATAACAGAGAATCTGGCTACTTGTCCCAGCTCTGCCTGTGAGTGACATTGTGACCTTAAGCGCAACTTAATTTACACTAGCTGCCTTGCTTGCTTGGCTAATAAGTAGTGAAAATACCGATATAATGATCTAATGCGATGATGCAACATTTTCCAAGCCGCAGTATATTTATCATTCATGATACATGAGATGACTTTAAGTGGTTTTTCATCAATATATTTCAATGCTTTTTCTCTTGCCTTCTATTTAAAACTAATGGTTTCCTATATATATAAATATATAATTTCCTTTAAAAATAAATGCATGTATACTTTTTGAAATATAAGGCCATTTAAAGAAAAATATTAAGTACATAATATTACAGGAAATATGTGTAGAAACACTGAGTTAACATATGTTATATTTGTGTATGTAAAAGACAAGTCTGGTCATTCCAACACTGTGGTGGAAAGGGTGGTGCAGGCCTGAATTATCCAAACCTCCATTCATATTGACAAAATTTACCAGTTAATTGTGTCACTTTCCTTTCCTCTTTGCCAGTATATGTATAGTCACAGAGCATGTGATCACTGTTACCACAGACTTCCCTTGACTTCATGTCACATCACACCACATCACTGTCCTGTGTGTGGCTCTGTTTCCGGTATAAACTCCTTACCTTTATTCTCACCTGAGCTCTCATCACCTAATCTCCCTTTTGACCACTCAGGACCCATGTCATTCCCGGTTAGCACTTGACTCACACAAACTGTGCGCTGCCACTCTGCACGTGCCCCATCTTCCTGCGAGATCCATTTCAAATCCACTTGTGTCTGGAAGTCTCGCTAGTCATATTGCTTTTATTTATTTATTTTTAATATAATTTATTTTATTATCATTAATCTACAATTACATGTGCAATATTATGGTTATTAAACTACCCCTTCATCAGGTCCCCCCCACCAACCCCATTACAGTCACTGTCCATCAGCGTAGTGAGATGCTATAGAATCACTACTTGTCTTCTCTGAGTTGTACTGCCCTCCCCGTGCCCCCCCAACATTACATCTGCTAATCGTAATGCCCCTTTTTCCCTCTTATCCCTCCCTTCCCGCCCATTTTCCCCAGTCCCTTTCCCTTTGGTAACTATTAGTCCGTTCTTGGGTTCTGTGAGTCTGCTGCTGTTTTGTTCCTTCAGTTTTTTTCTTTGTTCTTATACTCCACATATGAGTGAAATCATTTGATACTTGTCTTTTTCGGCTTGGCTTATTTCACTGAGCATAATACCCTCTAGCTCCATCCATGTTGTTGCAAATGGTAGGATTTGTTTTCTTCTTATGGCTGAATAATATTCCATTGTGTATATGTACCACATCTTCTTTATCCATTCATCTACTGATGGACACTTAGGTTGCTTCCATTTCTTGGCTATTGTAAATAGTGCTGCGATAAACATAGGGGTGCATCTGTCTTTTTCAAACTGGGCTGCTGCATTCTTAGAGTAAATTCCTAGGAGTGGAATTCCTGGGTCAAATGGTATTTCTATTTTGAGTTTTTTGAGGAACCTCCATACTGCTTTCCACAATGGTTGAACTAATTTGCAGTCCCACCAGCAGTGTAGGAGGGTTCCCTTTTCTCCACATCCTCGCCAACATTTGTTGTTGTTTGTGTTTTGGATGTTGGCCATCCTCACTGGTGTGAGGTGATATCTCATTGTTGTTTTAATCTGCATTTCTCTGATGATTAGCGATGTGGAGCATCTTTTCATGTGCCTGTTGGCCATCTGAATTTCTTCTTTGGAGAAGTGTCTATTCATGTC
The DNA here is from genome assembly GCA_032199065.1 of Smutsia gigantea. Lineage (NCBI taxonomy): Eukaryota > Metazoa > Chordata > Mammalia > Pholidota > Manidae > Smutsia > Smutsia gigantea. The sequence continues at coordinate 43,843 of JAVSCE010003686.1, read as the reverse complement.
CTCTGCCCTTTTCTTAATTGGATTATTTGCTTTCTGTTTGTTAAGGTGCATGAGTTCTTTATATATTTTGGATGTCAACCCTTTATCAGATACGTTTTTTATGAATATATTCTCCCATACTGTAGGATGTCTTTTTGTTCTACTGATGGTGTCCTTTGCTGTACAGAAGCTTTTCAGCTTGATATAGTCCCACTTGTTCATTTTTGCTTTTGTTTCCCTTGCCCGGGGAGATATGTTCATGAAGAAGTTGCTTATGTTTATGTCCAAGAGATTTTTGCCTATGTTTTTTTCTAAGAGTTTTATGTTTTCATGACTTACATTCAGGTCTTTGATCCACCTTGAGTTTACCTTTGTGTATGGGGCTAGACATTAGTCCAGTTTCATTCTCTTACATGTAGCTGTCCAGTTTTTCCAACACCAGCTGCTGAAGAGGCTGTCATCTCCCCATTGTATATCCAAGGCTCCTTTATCAAATATTAATTGACTGTATATGTTTGGGTTAATGTTTGGATTTTCTATTCTGTTCCACTGGTCTGTGGGTCTGTTTTTGTGCCAATACCAAATTGTCTTGATTACTGTGGCTTTGTAGTAGAGCTTGAAGTCAGGGAGCGTAATTCCCCCTGTTTTATTCCTCCTTCTCAGGATTGCTTTGGCTATTCGGGGTCTTTTGTGGTTCCATATGAATTTTAGAATTATTTGTTCCAGTTCATTGAAGAAAGCTGTTGGTAGTTTGATAGGGATTGCATTGAATCTGTAGATTGCTTTAGGTAGTATAGCCATTTTGACAATATTTATTCTTCCTAGCCAAGAGCATGGGATGCATTTCCATTTGTTAGTGTCCTCTTTAATTTCTCTTAGGAGTGTCTTGTAGTTTTCAGAGTACAGGTCTTTCACTTCCTTCGTTAGGTTTATTCCTAGGTATTTTATTCTTTTTGATGCAATTGTGAATGGAATTGTTTTTCTGATTTCTCTTTCTGTTAGTTCATCGATAGTGTATAGGAAAGCAACAGATTTCTGTGTGTTAATTTTGTATCCTGCAACTTTGCTGAATTCAGATATTAGTTCTAGTAGTTTTGGAATGGAATCTTTAGGGTTTTTTATGTACAGTATCATGTCATCTGCAAATAGTGACAATTTGACTTCTTCTTTACCAATCTGGATGCCTTGTATGTCTTTGTTTTGTCTGATTGCTGTGGCTAGGACCTCCAGTACTATGTTGAATAACAGTGGAGAGACTGGGCATCCCTGTCTTGTTCCCGATCTTAGACGAAAAGCTTTCAGCGTCTCACCGTTAAGTATGATGTTAGCTGTGGGTTTGTCATATACAGCCTTTATGATGTTGAGGTACTTGCCGTCTATACCCATTTTGTTGAGAGTTTTAATCAGGAATGGATGCTGAATTTTGTCAAATGCTTTTTCAGCATCTATGGAGATGAACATGTGGTTTTTGTTCTTCTTTTTGTTGATGTAGTGGATGATGTTGATGGATTTTCGAATGTTGTACCATCCTTGCATCCCTGGGATGAATCCCACTTCATATTGCTTTTAGATGATTTATTTACTTTGTAAGTATCCCCTGACAGTGAAGAAATTGAACTGCATTTAATTAGAGGGCTAGTTGAGGACCACCAGATCATAACCGCCTCCCGCATTCAGTTGTTGGCAGGTGAGTAATCAAGTGGAAGGTCATGGTGGCAAGATAGAGATAAAGATGAACACATTTCCTTTTCCTTATTATCTTCCTCAGTTGTAGCAAGTCCCTCTGAACACCTTGCCAGACAGAGATGATGCAGAAGCAGTTTGAGGCAAACAACATCTTGTCACTGGATACAATCATAAGAATATTGATTGACTAACAACAGTTACTCAAAACACCCAACTTACAATTTGCTTTCAAATATGTTTTCTCCATAAGCCTTCATGAAAATGCTGGTGTCTTGCCAATGGGTTTCAGTCTCGGGCAAATTCACTATGGGTTCAGTGAGACTGAGGAATGACAATGGAATGTTCTTGGGGTAAAAGGGTTTATTACCTGGTTTGTTCTCCCGGGCGATAGGGCGAGTACTAGAATTCCATCTGCATCCAATGGTCTGCAGATCTGCCATCCTCCCTCGTCTCTACCTCTGCCCAGAGCACTGGGCAGAGCTCTTCATATAGTAACTCGGTCAATAATTGCTCATTGCCAACAGGTGTGGAAACAAGTAGCCTAGCAGCAGTCCAGTTACATCATCAAGTAGTTTAGGTTCAGGTGAGGATCCTGGCCACAGGAACCTTCACTTTATCCACACCTGGGAAAAACTAACGTCATCCCTGTTTTACAGAGAAGCTTAAACAAAACAGATGGTGTAGCTAATTATGGCAGGACTTGCAGCTGGGAGTCTGCCTCCAGGTGCAGTGGGTTTGTACTACTTGCATGGCTCTACTTGGAAGGTCTCTCCCGCTAACCTTAGCCGTAAAGGAGAGATTAGTTAGACTCACCGTTATCTGAGCCTCTTGAAAAGAGGCAGCGAGGTCGGTAGAAAGGTGCTGACTGGTAGAGCAGACAAGGGCAGTCACTGGCTCCGCCTGATCTTCGTCCTGTGGCTTTGCTCCTTCTCTGCTCTCAGCACCCTGGCCTCCGTGCTGTTCCTCGAGCAGCCTAGCCCGACTGTGCTTCCCATTCACTGTCACTCCATCTGAATTCTCTTTATGGCCCTTGCCTGTCACGGACCTTACCGACGACATAGCATCACTCCCTCTTCTTTTTATCGCCTCATCATCCTTTCCTGCCCCCCCCCCTTTTTCTGTAGCTGTTATCACCACCCAGCATAGTATAAATTGCATTGGCTTATTTTTTTGTTGTATGTCTTTCCCCACTAGTATAAGCTCCATGAGGGCAAGGATGTTTTTCTGTGTTTACTCCTAGTGACTGGCACATAGTAGCCATATAGTAAATGACTGCAGAGAAAGAGAGAGAGAGACATAGAGACGGGTAAACATAGAGAAGAGAAAGAAGGGGAGTGAAGGAAGGCGAGGAAGAGAATGGGAGGAAGGAAAGAAGGAGGAAAGGACTTGAGTTCTGAATCCACCTTCTACTTCATAACTGGGTGAATTTAAGTCACTTTACTCCAGAGACAGTTTCTTCCTGTTGATGAAAAGTTCAGATTCAATCACCTCTAAAATCACTTTCAACACTAATGTTCCATCATTCTGTATATGAATATACATATATGTGAGTCTAAGCTTCCCTTGTTCACTGATAGAGAGAGGGACATAAAGCCTGCCACCAGGAGACAAGCTGGACACATCAGTGAGCTTCTCTTCCTGCTTCTATCATCACACTTAACCAATGTGCTGAACTAGAGTCAGCTAGCCTGTCTCTGTGAATAAGAGGCCTTTCTATGTGGTATTATCTGAGAAATTTCAGGAAAGCTACCAATTTAACAGAAGTGTCTTTCCCCACAAGTTTCTGTTGATACTTAAAATTCTAAGGTGCACAGCATTTCTGAAGACACTGTCCCTTATCACATTACACAGGTCCATTGAAACCCCTTATCAGTCACCCATACATGTGAGGCAGCACTACGTATACAATAGGACCTTGGAGTCAAGAAGACCTGGATGGGAATTGTGACTCTGCCACTTAGTGGCTGTAAGAATGTATGCCACTATGCTAAAGACACACGTAGGTCCTCTTTCCTCTTAGGTCCCACTGCACTAAGTAGGTGTGGTAGCACACTTCACAGATAAGGTGCCAGCCCTTGATAGCTAAAAGTTCTTATTTTCATCACTATCATGATACCTAGCACATATTAAGCCCTCCATTGAATATCTTTGAAATTAACAAATGAATAATGTATAAATTAGCCACTGCTGGAAATGTGAAATTGTATGAGACTCCATTGATCTTACAAGTGGGGTACATAAGAAGCATAAAATTAAATAACAACCCAAAGGTTGAATTACCCCACACTAAAATTTTCCAGGGAAGAGTAGCCAGGTGGTAACTATCGTGGAATGAGGAGACGCAGGACAGTGTGCTACATAAAAATTTAGGCTCTCAAATCAATGGAATTTATTTGTTGCTTGACCCTACCATTTGTCAGCTGTGTAAACGTGGGTAAGTTACTTTCAAAGGACAATGAGACCATCCTACATTATCTGAAAAAAGACACAGCTGAATGTATTGCTTACTACAGCAAAAAGAGTGATGCTGGCAGGCACAGGCTTTGCTGGTCTCCCCTAGGATTTGGGGGAAGCATGCAGTTCATGGAGACTTTTAAAGGCATCACTAGAAGCTTAAATACTGGGGGTGAAGATTGTCATTGATTGGTTAAAACTCAACAATGTGTTTATTGGAAAAGTCCTGATTGGCTGGCTTTGAGAAGCAAAGGGTTCAGCCCTAGTTGGCTGGTTTATAAAGGTGCACTCACTGGCAGCAGTTGTCAGACAACTGGGTTTAAAGCCAGTTCTGTTGACTGCCTGTTGCCATGGCTACAGAACAATAAATCTTTTCTAAGGTTTATGAAATCTTAGCCTTCCTAAATTTCAGGGATTTTTATCTATAAACCTTACAAGGGTTTTATAAGAATTGTAAAAGATAATGCTCATGAAGAATTTATGCTGTACTTGCCACACAGTGAATATTCAATTAAAGTTATGCTTATATATTTTAGATGCAAAGCATTTTGTCTGTAAGATGAATAGAGTTCCTATGAAGTATGACTTGACTGATTTTTGTCTGAACACCACGAAACACTGTCATCCACTTCCTCTCTTTGCTTTCCCCATTTTTGTTTAAAAGAAAAACTCAGCTAACATGGTATTTTATTCCCAAGGACTCAGACTAAGTCTAATGGGTTCATATTACCTAGGAATCTGCTATTCCTCTGTTCTAACTTAGCTAACCTTATATTCTGAAGGCATGAGGTAAAGAGAATGGATGTGCTCCTGGGCTCTAGGAGGACATGTGGAGATGTAGTAGACTGTATTATGTTTCCAATTCTTCCCTCCCACTTTGTTATAAAAGTATATGTGATTTTATATTATGTCTCATCAAGTAGAGTATGTTCCCACCCCCATGTTTTTCCATATACTTTAGCCAATGTATTGTAGCAGATGCAATACAAGCAGAAGTTTTAAGCTTGCCTTCAGGATTTGGCTCAGAATTTGCACCTCTACCATCTTCCATGAAAGTAACATACCCCAGCCACGAGACAAGGAGCCATATGGAACAGGTCTGGACCCTGTGTGCAGGCTGAAGCCAAGCCCAACTCACCAGCAGACCCATGAGTGAGAAAAATAAATATATGTCAGTGTTAAGTGACTGAGATTTTGAAATTGCTTGTTATACAGCAAAAACTGACTAAAATCTAGAGGAAACACATGAGGCAGAGCCTGGATGACTATTAAATGGAAAAGAGAAATGGAGCAGGAATGGGGAGTAAAGAACCAGAGGAATAGATTAGCTTAAGTAAAATATTACTGTTATCTTGTTTTGTTTCATTTGTAAGGGGAACATTAATCTATTAATACTCTCTCCCCTCCCAGGTACAAAATAAAACTGAGATAGAATAATCATGGGCACTCGACTATGGGGCTTTCCAGGAGAGACAGATCCTCAGGGTGAAAAAGAAAGGTAAGTGCTCAGTCCCTGGCATTAAACAAACCAGAGCACTAAAGACTGAGAAGGGCATGAGCTGAGAACCCGCTCTGAGACTGCAGAGGTCCTAAAGGGAAAGAGGAGACCAACCCCCAGGTCCTAGGATGGTCCCCTCACAAAGCTTTTTCTCACACTGTGGATTTGATTCAATACAGGGTTAAACTCCATTCTTTATGTACATATACAAGAAGAAAGGAGCAGATATTAAGTAAAAGCATAGTGGATCTCTGCTGAACAGCTAGAAAATATCAAGAAATAGAGATTAGATAGAATGCATTTCATAAAGAAGAAAGTCGAGGCTTGTCTGTTAAAGGCAAGCGTAACTCTCTGCAATGAAGACAACTGAGTAACACATTATCTGTATTATGACAATGTTTTCCTGGAAACAGATTCCAAAGCTATGGGAACGAATGATGTCACACTTTTGAAGATTCTATCAGTTAAGTTTCTTTGGCTGAAAGTAATATAATCTGACATTGGTTAACCTAAGCAAAAAGAAAATGTATTACATAATGTTAGCTACCTTACAGCACCAGAGCTTAACATTGACTAATGGGCAGTGACATCAGCGTTGAATAAACTGCAATTGTTTTTATCATTGTTTCCTTCTCCATAAGCTTCCAAGACCCAGGCTATTGAGACTGATTGCCGTGGGTAATGCCACATCCCTCTGGCCAAGTTTGCAAATAATGAAGAAGACATAAGTTATCCAGGAAGAAATTTTAAATTGCCCAAAAAAGGGGAAGTTGGCCTGGATACTAGGTGGCAAAAATAATGGATGTACAGATGGGCAGTTCTTATCTTGTTTTTTTCATTTCTTGCATCTTGGGGTGCTTTGCTCAGTGTTGGGCCCATAGTAAACATGCAATAAATATTTGTTAAATAGATACTGAATGAGTGGACATGGAATGAATGATCTCAGGCTCATTGGCCATCCCCTGTTTTTCTATAAAATGCTGATGTCAATATCTGTCCTACCTTCCTTCGTCTCAAAATAAATTAGGGTGACATGACAAAAAACATTTAGGAAATTTAATGTTCTAATAAACCAAAGAGAATTGAGTATTTTTTGTCTAAAATAACATATTTTGGGGGCACTTCTAATGGGTCAGCCAGCATGCTAAGCACCTTACATAAATCATTTCATTTGCTCTTCAGACCCTATGAGGTAGACATTATTATATGCTCCTCCCTTGCTTCCATTTTACAGATGCAGAAACTAAGGCTTGTGGTGGTGGGGAAGAATATGATCTGCCTAAGCTGTGACAGTAAATGACAGAAGAGGCATTTGGACCCAGAATTGCATGACTTCAAAGACAACACTGTTAACCATTACATTCATGCCACACTGACTTTTCAGATCTGGAAGGACCTTACAGATTTCAGAATCATCAATATTAGCAAACACTATCTTTTAAAGGCTAATGTATAATATTGGGAAAGGGGCAAATTATATTACTTGAGCTTCTAGTTTAAATTATGAAAAATTAAATTATTATATTATGAAATGAAATACCATGCCTTTTAGAAAGTGCCTTTGACTAAACTAATCTTAAACCTCTGGCTAAAACTCCAAAACAGCTTTGGTTATCTAGGTCACATCCATTTCTATAAGCATCCTGTTAATTTATGAGTGTCTAGTTCATTTCTTTCATGAAAAAGATTATAATTTTCAGGTCCCAAAGGTTTGACAATGGTAGCCAAAACAAAGATGTCTCTTTGAAACCAAAATATAAACTTAACAGTTTAAATTATGTATGCCAGACTGCATCTCATAAATTTAGAACACTTCTTAAAAGACTAGAATGCAATGAAGTTAAACTGTTTATATATGGAAATTCTGAACTTTAGAAAAGCTAACTGGTCTCCACCAGCTCATCATGATTTAAAACAGTCCATGTGCACTTCATGGCTGTGAGGTTTTTCTTCCCTGACACTGGGATGGTGTTATAATAGAACCTTGAAAAAAGTATACAGGTATTTCCTGCTTCCAAAAGTTTGAGATATGCTACTTTGCTTTTATATAAGACCTACATTGGGACCTGTTCTCACTAACGGCAGGAAATCCAAAAGAGGATTTTGTCTTTTATGAAAAAAAGAAAAAAACAAAACTAGCATTCACCATTTGTTTTTCAGCAGCCATTACAGAGACAGTGTGCACCCGAGTAGGGAGAGCTCCTTCCACGAGAACTACACTCAGTATCAGTCCGTCATAGCTTTGCACCGTCTCCGTGAGACTCTACATGTCATCGCGACTTATTTCATGTATAGGTTAGCAACATGCGTCCTAAAGTATCAGAAAAGCCTGACAAGTTGTTTTTGGGTCTGGGAATGCTCAAAAATATTTCCGTATAAATTAATGTTAATTGCTCCAGAACACTCTACTTTTGGACAGCAGAGGAAACCTTTATTTCGTTCTCACTATTGCATTTCTTTTTAATAACATTTTCAACTTATCTACACAAAGGGAATGCAAATTTTGGGCCCTCCCTGTTTTCCCCAAACCGTTATTGCTAAAAGAAGACTTTGAAGCCTGAATAGTTTAGATGTACTCTACATTATCTGAATTTGTTAGATAATTAAAAATTTCACTTTGGTTCAACAAAATAGGCTTTGAGGGACAAACAAATATGGCTTTTGAAGCTAAGGATGTGCTTTGAACTAGTATTTATTTGTCAACTATAATGCTTCCAGCTACTGTTAGCCAAAAACACAAGCAAAAGTTTCTTCAGCAACAAGGGTCTTTGCAACTCTTTTAACAGGAAGTCCAGAAGTAGGGACCTTCCAGCATTGGTTAATTCAGCAGCGCATTGGTTAATTCAGCAGCTCATTGATAACAGGGCTCTGGCATCTTCCATACATTGATTGTCCTTGGGCATATGCCCTCTTGGTCTTCAGTACTTCTGGGCATCACATACCCTACAGGGAGAAAACAGAATGTCCCTAACTTCTGCCCTCTCCCTTTTTCCAAAATTCCCTCAGACATACTTTCCTTCAAATCTCCTGGCCAGAAGTAATTTACTTTCCTATTTTTAAGCCCATCGCAGGCAAGCCAAATGAAGCAAATTGGTTTAGGACAACTAAGTTTCATTCCCTTGGCTGAGGACAGACCCAGGTACCCCTGCAGCCCATGGCCCCATTGAGTTTAATACACAAATGGCATGACAAGAGAGTTATCACTGGGTAGATGACTGACACCATCTGTCATCAACCTAAAATTGTCAGGAGACAATAAAGAAGCAAGGCATATATTTGAGTTCAAAGTATTGCAATTCAGCGTACAGAAATTTGGACAGCAACCCAAATAGTATCCCATTAGAAAGTTAAAGTCAGGGGTTTCTTAAGCAAAAAGGGAATGCTTGTATACATTGTTTACAAAGAATTTTGACTGGTATTGGCAGCAGAAAGTTAATCTTAGCTAAGCATGATTGGTTGCTAAGTATCACTAAGCAGAAATCCATTGCTGTAACAAGCTGCAGGTGTTCTTGAAGAACCTTGGAGTTTTTGCGATTTGGCCAGTCTTAAAGTTCATGGCTCTGCCCAGTGAGGATGTGCATGAGTCCATCTCCTTAATGGCCTCCCAGCCCCATTTTAAAACCCCTTGACACCAGTGACTCCATTTTATTTCACTTTCACACTGCCATAGGCTTTTAGATGCATTTTTATAACACTTAAAGTTTTTCAAACTCTTCTAGGTAATGTATCTTAAGTCTCAAAATAATCTGGAAAGGTGAAAAATAATTGCAAGTTCCTATCATACAAATGAGGAAGCTGAGGCCCAAAGATATTAAGAGGTTTGTCCAAGGTACAAAATTGATGAAAAGATCTTGAATCTGTGTCATATTCATTTTTTTAATAATCACATGATGTTAAACAGTTTCCAAATAATAGGAAATTATATTGATTCATTTCCCTTTTAAAACATGCAGGGAAAAATTACATGTTTTTTAATGTAAGAAAAATAGGAATCTCCCTGACATTTTCTCCTTCTGACATGAATTTCTCCTTGGTAGCACTTTATGCTATTATGGATTTATACAATAACCTCCCTCAAAGAAAAGAGAGTCTTACATACTTTGATGTGGTGAAAACAATTGAAAATGATTTCAAAACGCAAGATGAACTACTTCTCCTACAGTTTGCCAATATCCTATCTTGCATGTAGGACATGACACTGAATGTTACTGAAGCAGAATTATATAAAATGTCATTGTCTCTAAACTCACTTACTGCAATAAAAGGCATAAAGGTGGACCACCTGGAGTTAGCTCAACTTCTGCCTCTCAGCTGGGCAAATATGAGATTCTATCTCACTTAAAAATATCTGCAGAGAAAGATAACCTGCAATTAGCACTGATACCTTGCTATGCTGATTTAAAATGCTCCTTGTCACTGGCAGCTCTATAACTGAACTCATAGTCTTGGTTACTGTGTACTAAAAAAAGTGTCTCCATTTCCCTTCTGTGAGCAATGGAGATGATACTCCTGTGGGAATGCCACTCTCTCGGGTGAGGCCACACTTAACTCTTGTGAATTCTGCTGCCTCTTTTCTATTTTTATGGGGGGTTATACATAATATACTTTTAATTTGTTTCTTCTTATTAGCATTACTTTTAGAACTCAACAGGCCAATCCCATTAAAAAAGTAAGTCATGAATGATTCTTCGAATTAATATTACCCTTTATGGTTTTCAAAAGTATGTTGCTTCTGAGACTCTATTTTGGAGAAATAATGTGCATATATACCTGTGCACCAAGATATATATGCACAGGGCAGTTCACTGTTACAATGTAATAAAGAATATTTAGGAACAATGTAAACTACCATCAGTAGAAGTACAATTAAATGAATTGTTATATATACATAAAATGGAACTTTAGGCAGTTTTTAAAAATATTTGATGAATTTATATGTACTAATGGAAAGTATGTATCATAAACTATTATATTTTAAAAGCAAGATGTGGAACAATACTGACCCTCTATTCCATTTTCACTTTAAAAAATACATGTTATATGAGCATAGAAAAATCTCTTTAAGGATACACAGCAAACTGTTAACAGACCAACTTGTAGGTGAATGATATTAAGGAATAAATGTCTTTTAACTTCATATACTTCTATGTAGTTGATAAAGTATTATATTTATAATTATAAATCACCATTTCAATATTTTTACATGTTCTCTCTATGCTACCAAATTCCTTTTTCTTTATTCTCTTTTATGCCTTCCTTCTTATTTTAAAGTCTGCACCATATTCTATTTTTCTGGGTGTTTCACAACCATCTTTGGGTAACAGTGGTCAGGATTTGATTAGCTTATTATGAACTGAGTGCCCTGTCCTTCTGGGTAGAACAAGAGGCTCTTCAGAATCTCAGTGGCTGCAGCCACAGCTCCTGAGAGCCCCAACACCTATGCAGAGGCACAACCTGCATGTTTATCTGCTTCCTGCTGATTGTGTCCAAGGTAATTTTGTTATTTGCCTTGCTGTTTTATTTCAAAAATCAATATTCTTGTCTACTAACAAGTGGCCAAGATCAATACTTAATGAGAAATGCAATCTAGGGCAGAAAATATTTATTGCCGTGTAATAATGAAAAGAGACAGTAGACTTTGGAACCAAAGAGATAGTAAAGGAAGCTCCTAATTAGGAGATTTGAGATGTCCTGAATGTAAATAAATAAATAGTGCTGGGTAGGTAATCTTTAAAAAAAAATTTTCAGCTATAGGATTCTATGATTCTATTAAGAATAAAGGATGAATGAATAATTTTGAACGCCGGAGCAAAATAGCCAGTTCACGCCAATTCAACCCCGCACAGGAATTGTGGTGTCTATTCTCAGTACTTGAGAAGAGGAAAGAAGGAAGGAATAAGATACCTGGCACTCTGCTTCCAGGGGGAAGATGAGCCTTGTTGGACCCCCCAGGCCCTGAATGATCTACCTCACTACTGTACTGTCCTTGCTTCCCCACATGTCGGGCAGCCCTCAGCACCCCGGCAATCCTTTCTCTAAAGAAACATTGAGTTAGGTACCTGTGCTGTATGGTCTGCATCCTTGAGCATAATCCCTGCCACAGCTCTATCCCCACCTTACTATATATTCCTGAAGGGCAAGGATGTTAGAATTAATCATCACATCAATGAAGAGTTCTTCTTTACTAGGTAGAAGAGACTTTGTATGCTTGTGTACTGAGAAACGAAGTCAGTAACTCAGGGCTCTATGAATGACTATGTGGCATTTCTAAAATGCTCCCTTACATGTATCTCTTTATTCTTCTCCAGTGTACATTCTAGATGCATCTCAGAAGTCCTTTTTAAAAGAAGGAAAGTATATTGAGTCAGGAACGCTCTAGCACAGCAAGATATTTAGAATGCTTCCTCAATCAAAAATCCACTTTAAATCAATACCGTCATCAAATAAATAATTACAGTGAGGCATGGACCAGTGCAGACTCATAATTTCTGTAGACCAGTATTATATTTACAAACTGTAGTGAAGAACATCAGCTCTGGAGTTAGACAAACCTGAATCCAAGTTTTTATGTGCACTTTTGGCTATGTGAGCTTGAGCAGGGAACTTAATCTTTTTATGCTCAGTTTTCCCATCTATAAAATGGTGATATTTATAAGAAATACCTCATGGGTTATTGAAAAAAGTAAATAAACCTATCTGTCTAAGAATAGCTAACACAGTGCCTTAATAGGTGCTTGATGAAAATTAAATCTGATGATTCATTCAGTCCTTCGTTTGTGCATGCTCTCAACAAATACCGGTGCTAAAAATAGAGAGTGAAGAAAAGGGATAAACATCCCCATTTTTATGAGCTTTTTGCCTAGTAACAGGGACAAGCAAGATTCATAAATATAATACATGATGTGTTTATACAATAGTAGGGATTAAAATAAAACAGGAAAAGAAAATTGAATGGATGTAACAGTGGTAGTGGTTTCATATTTAAACTGGTCAGGGAAGGCTCTACTGAAGATGATTCCATACACTCATAACAGCTCTACCAGTAATTTCCTGAGCCTAACTGTGATCACATATAGAAATAAAAATTCAGAATGTAAGCTCCGTAAGGACAAGAATTGTGTTTATTTGATTCATTACCATATCCTCTTGACATGCTTGACATGTAGGTGTCTAATAAATGTTTGGTGAATATTGATGAATAAACCTGAACACTATGGTAAGAATTATGTGGCATGTATTATAAACATATTTGTTTACAAAAAGAAAAAATTACAATCATTCAGGGGAACAGAGTATAAAAATAGATGATAGAACATAATAAGTGATAAATTATTAGGAATTGTGAACATTTGATGAGAAGTCCTGGAGATATTTCATAGTACCTGCCTTCACCCACCAATTCTCTTAAGGAATCTGTTTTAGTCCTTGCTCCTGTACTGTAAACAGCAGACTACAAAATCACCTGGTAACAAATGAGTGGAAAAGGGCTGGCTCCAGGCAGGAGTGGTCCATTCTATGCTGGTTCTGTAGTCCCATTTGAAGAGAATCCAAGGCAATCATATCCTCTCTTGAGGAATTTGAATTACCTGTGATACGGGTGCTTGAACTGAGAGTTCATGAAGAGTTTGGGCTGAGTGGCCATTTCAGAACCATATGCTAATAAGGAAATAGAGGCAGAAAAATCTGGCTGGAAGTGACAGATCACAGCAGCTGTGCGCAGAGGAAAGAGAAAGCCATGTGACCGAAAGACGAAGATGGGAGAGTGGCTGGCCCTTGAGATTGCCTCAGTTCCCACTGACCACAGCCTCGCTAGTCTGCCCTGGATTATTCTGAGACATCCTTTTTGTCCTTAGGATAACTTCATTTTTACTTAAATTTCTTTCTAACCAAGACAGCACAGACTCTTGGTCATCAACTACATGCTCTGCACTTCAAATACATAATCTGATGAAATCATTAACACAATCCTATTACTCATTTACTTGAGCAAGAAAAGATGAAGGTTCAGAAAAATGCCCAATTCATCCAAAGTTGAATGGATATCAGATGAAAAATCTGAAATTTGAACCAAAGTCTGTCCAAATCCAAGGTTAAAGATGTTATCCTATTCTGGAGGAACAGAATATAAGAATTTACTCTGGTAAAACAAGTAAAACAGACTCCTTTTGATTATGTCGATTCCCGTGTTCATTCTTCTCCCTTCCTCCTCAAAAACAGAAATTTTCTTCCTGACTAGGGAATGCACATTTCCAACTCTGGGGGGTCCATCAAAGCTCATCCTCCCCCTGCCAGGTATCTTATTCTTTCCTTCTTTCATCTTCTCAAGTACTGAGAATAGATATCACTATAAAAGTAAGTGCCTTGGTGTGTCCTGTGGTCACAGGATAGGTTCAGCTATTACACTCAGGCAGAAGTAAGGTATAGTTGAGGTACATTTTTGTCTTGTATTATATTTATCCATATAGTTGAGGTACATTTTTTAATTGTTTTATTATAAAAATAAATTAAAAAGAGGTACATTTTAAAATTGTTTTATTATAAAAATAAATTAAAAAGAAAGTAAAGAAAGTAACTCTCAAAGTCACTTAGAAGAAACTGTACCCACAGTAATCAAATCCATTACTTTTTCAATAGCTTCTATTTCCTCACCACCCACTGATCATTACCCCATTGCATTCTTACTCTTTTCAAATATAACCCAGTATATTAGCTTGCTAGGGATGCCATAACAAAATACCACCAACTGGTAATTTACACCACAGAAATGTATATTCTCACATTCCAGAGTTGGCTAGTTGTGAGACCAAGGTGTCATCAGGGTTGGTCTCCTCTGAGGCCTCTCTTCTTGGCTTGCAGATGGCTGTCTCCTCATGGCTCCTGGTGGTGTTTGGACTGTGGTAGGAAGCCATGCCAAGAAAAACGACAATGCTTCTTTAAGGCTTTAACAACGCAGAGGAATACCAGGGTGCTTGAGTTTAAAGCAACGTAACAATGTATCCGCCACCTAGTGATATGGACCAGCTTGTTTGATCATAGTCACGTAGGCCCATTAGTTTACAATAGAGTATCCAGGTGCCCTTTATTAAGATAGGTTAAAATATAACTAGTATTCTGGCTGAACCTGTAGCACACTGACAGCTCCCACTGCAACATTCTTGGACGCTGACTCTCCTTTACCCTTGTAGTGAATGTATAAAAGGCCCCGTCCTGCTGCGCTCGGGGCTCTGACTTTTGGATAGGAGTCCTCTGAGCCAGTGCCGGCACTAAGAAACTGCTTCTCGCCAAACTTCTCAGTGTCCCGACTCCTTGTTCATAGTTCCCGCGGTTCCTGCAACAGGTCTTCCTTCTGCGTGCTTACATCACTGGTGTCTCTTTCTGTGTATCTAAAATTCCTCATCCTATAAGGACACCTGTCAGGTTGAATTACCTACCCTAATTGCCTCATTTTAACTTACTCCTTACTTTAAGGGCCCTACCTACAAAAACAGTCACATTCTGAGGGACTGGGTGTTAGGGCTTCAACATATGGATTTAGAGGAGACACAGTTCAGCTCATAGCACCGTGATTTTCTAATCAATAAATCCAAAGGTCTTTGTCTTCACCGTCCTTGAACTCTCTGTGGCATTTAATCCTACTGCTCATTTCTTCCTCAAAAGGGTCCTCCCTTTCCTTGAGGAATACTCCACAACATTCTCATCTTTGAACCTTTCAACCTGCTACTTTTTTCCAATATAAAGCAATTCCATGCTCTTATTTCCATTCCCAGCTGAAGATCATTCCTTTGGGATGCCTTCCATGACCACCCTAGTCACTTTATATGCACCCTCTACTCTTGTACCATAGCAATAATAATAATGACAAGCATAATAAAAGGAGAAAGAAGAGCTAACATTTACTGAGTAGTTTCTGTGTGCCTGGCACTGCTCAAAATGCCTTATGTATATAACTTTTTTCAACAACCCAATAGATGCTATTGTTATTCTCATGTTATAGGTAATAATGTTGAGGCATTGAGTGGTAGGCTATGGTAAACAAGGGAGCATTTGTCACATTGTGTTAGAACTGCAACTGCAATTGTCTGTTTCTTCTACTAGACTATCACCCCTGAGAAGACAAGGAAAGATATGTCTTACTGGGTATTCCCAGCACCTAATGTATGGTCTTAATGGTAGCTGCCTTACAAACATTTTTGTTCCACTGAATTGACTCAAGTTGAATTGTGACTCTGTGCTTTACTTTTTCTCCTCCCTGTTTAGCAACTTCGTTTCTAAATGCTTTGCTGACTCCTTTTCTCTTTGCACCTTGTAAACATAGATTTTTTTTTTTTACTATACCAGTTCTATGGTCTCCACTTTACATGTACACGTTTTCAAAAGGATTTCATCTTCTGGGACAGTCTACTCTCCAAAGCATCTTTTTGCATTTACTCCCATTTTTTTTTAACAACAATATTGCCCTCACTTATCTAACTTGATACCTGAAAATTAATCTCAGTTTTTCTCGGTTGTCTCCTCTAGCCAATCAGCTTGCCAGTCATATAGGTCCCTTCTCTACAACACCTCTTCTGTTCATTCCTATTTTTACTGTATCTGTTCAGGATGACATTACCTCAAGTCCAGACTTTCACACTGGCTTCCCAACTGGACTTCCCTCCTCCAGTTCACCCTTGAAAAAGATGCCAGATTCATCTTCCTAATGTGTCACTCCAATGACATCACAGCCCCACTTCATCTTTAGTGATGTTTTTACTCAAGTGAATTGTAGAAAACTTCCTCAACCTGACATTCAAAGCCTTCGTCATCCAATTTTCGTTTCTTCTGTTCCTGCTCATTTGAGCCTTTTGCATTTTCCATGCTGCAGCCATACAGACCAACTCTTGCTTCCAGGATACCTCATGCTTTCTCACTTCTGCTTCTCCTGCAGCCTAGAATAATCTCTAACCCCCATCTCTATCAAACAAATTCTTCATGCCTTTAAATCTCAGAAGCAAGCTCCTCAGTGCTTCTTTTCATTCTCCTTTTGAAATTTTGAACTGGAAGACCTCAGAGTCACTGTCAGGCAGGAGATACTAATCTTTGCTTTATACTGTATTAGGTTTTCTTATGTATTTATCTCACCCTCCCCCTTTTTACTGCAGGCCTCTTAGGGAAAAGAGCTCTACCTTGCTCAGCTATAGGACAGGTCAATGGCTTGTATGTGGCAGATACTCCAAAAGTACTTTTGAAATTGAATTTTAATAGAGCTAGTGTGGAAACAAGAACCATCAGCTTTTCCAAAGCAGCTGGCTTACTTTCTGCAGCCCTAGTTACAATGATACTTACTAAAAAGAATCATAAGCAATTAAGGTATGATTCTTCTGGCTCCTCCACTTAGATAACTATTTCAGTATAATTTGTTGTACTTTATGTATGTAAAGGGGCAAGGGCAGGAGAAAGGCCATAGTCAAGTAATTTTTGAAGAGATTCTCTCACATTAGGAGAGTTTATATTTTAATATCAGAAATTTAGAATTAAAATGCTCACAAGAGAACATCTCTCAACCAGAGGTGAGCCATTTTGCAGAACAGCCCAAGGGCCAGAGCCCCTGCAACACCCCAGTGTTTTGATTCTGTTCTTATTTGTGCAAGACTGCCAGAGAGCTCTGATATGAGTGTCTCTGCAAACAGTATAATGAGATTTAACATTTTGTTGCCTGGTGATGAAAGAAATGATATAAGCCATGCTTCAACTAACTCTTCCAAAACTAACCAAAAATATTAAGAAAACAAAAGTGACTATTAAATTAGAATGTTCCACCCAAAGAGCCTCTTTGGGTAGCACTTTAATGAAACACTGGCTGGAAGCATCTTCCTAACTCTCACATTCAAGACCTAATCTTTATCCTATTTCTGATGTTTTCATCAGTATAATTAATGGTTGTGCAAGGGGTCTGACACTTTCTTAATTCCCCAGTATAATTTCATAAGTATTAGTGGTTGACATCTAGGCCTGTGTGGAGAATATGGGATGAGAGCAGATGGGAGGAGAACATGCTACTCACACTTACTCCCCTAGGAGACACAACCCGAACCACCAGGCCTGCTCCCACTCCCTGCAACTGTTTCTCCAAATATGCAGAACTACAAAATGCTTGCTTTATTCACAGCCTTAGTTCCACCCCATGTGTCCTGCTCTGTTTCCCCTGTGGTTTTTACTTCTACAAAATAAATCAGGGTTGTTCTTCCCAGGGTAGTAATGGTGTGGTTCAAATGCTAATTGGCCAATGATCTTCTCTTCCTTAATACCCAGGGAGATCAGTCTTTGGAGAATCTTAAAAATCAAGGGATCAAGACCACAGTGGGGCAGCCTGAGGGACTCTTCAAGCTCAAGCAGCTCTGGTCAGTACCCTTAGAATTCGACGACAGATATGCTAATCAAATGCTTGTTTGCCTTCAAATATATTTCTTGCTCTTCCTCATGCCATGCTGTGCCTGACAGGCTTCCTTGTCTTCTGGATACCTGGTAAATTCATCCAATGGGAGAAATAAGAGGTACCTGAAGAGTAGCAGTAGAGGAAAAGCCAGGGTTTTTCTGCCCCTTTTTCTTTCCTTTCTGTGAGTCTCTGGAAGTACGTACATCTCCCTCATAACTCCAGCAGCCATTCTCCCGATGGCCCAGACCCTACAAGGCAGCCTCTACCATGGTTCTAGTTCTAGTCAAATGATCCCAGGTTCTCCCATTGGATCTCCAGCTCCAGATGTGGTAGTGGCTTTTTGCTTTTCAAATCTCTAGATTACTTTATTATCCATTCACCTTCTCATTAGTCAGTGACTGGTACAACTCTTTCCTTGTTATAATATCCTTTATTTTGAAAGATATAGGGTGGCTTCTGTTATCCTAAATGGACTACTCTAAAGAATATTCCAGTAGTGTAAGATATGGTTAACTTATTGTGAGTAATGGCTTTACAATGAATCATTTGGTACTCTCAGATCTAAGACTCTTAACCTGGCATGAACACCCAAATTCTTCACCTGAGATGAACATGCAAATCACCCAAAGAACTTTTTCAAAATCCAGATTCCCAGCCTTACTTAAGATCCATGGAGAAGGAACCTCAGACGTGGGTAATATTTTAAATCTCCTCAGGTGATCTGAAGTCCATGCCCTCAGCAAGAACCACTGTTCTAAGGATATGGTATCAATTTTTAAAATCCTTATCATGTTGACAAAAAGACAAGACCAAACTATTGAAATTTCTCATGCTAGCTAATTGCACTTGCCCTCTCCATTCTCTGCCCTTATGTTCTGCTCTGTGCCCAGGCAGGGTGACTTCTATGAACTCATCAGTTGGGTTCCTTGCCCTCTGGCTTCTGGTTTGGTTTAGCTGATGTGCGGTAATGGCCAGGGATCAGAAGGCAAAAAGAAAGAAAAGTTGGGATATTTGCTCACCCCATGCCCTCCCTGCCTGGACTAGAGTCTGGCCATAGTTGTGTTCTATGGTCATGAATGGTCTTTCATGATCCTAAACTGTCTTTGGGTTCCATACCCTATTAATTTCCCTTGCCATTTCAGGCCTAGTGGTGGTAAAAAGCTTCTGCTAGTCCCTGGCTATTTCACCATCGTGTGTGGGTTCTTTTATCCCTACCCTCTGTGAACAGCTGCTTCAAATACCCTCTGCTCAGTTACCCCCTCTGAGTACACATTCTTTCCTCGTGGATTCTGGCAGAGACATTGCTAAGCTAGAAATCTTGATGAATATAATTTTAGGTTGTTTTTAAAAATCAGAACCACTTTGCAATATTATGAAGGAGTTAAACAAATGCCAATATCACAGGATGGTCCATTATATCCTGTTCTAGAGTATATTTGGTAGGAATGTCATTTGGGTCATAGCATAAGAAAATTAATTGATTCATATAAAAATCTCAAAATGGAATCTCTACAATAATTCACCTATTTTTGATAATGTTTAAAAAATCATCCATTTATATCACAAAGCTTCTCTTGTAAGTTATTTTTAATAATGATGGCAAAGAGATTCGTTGTCTGAGCTCAATTGTTAAAGTTCAGTTCTGTTCCTTCCTTGCAGTAATTGTACATTTTGGACCCATCCTGATCCACTGACATCACACCACAACAACCTGCAATTCCTCGGAAGCCTGCAACCAGCTCATCCGATCTCTCTTTCTCTCCACTGTTTGTGTAAAAGTACTTCATCTCTTTCTAGCCCAGACTAAAGTAATTTCCTCTTCACTTCCCATTAAAGTGGTTCACCGAGAATTATCCTAACTAGATGGAGAAAGAAATGGAAAGAAGGAACAGAAGACAGAGAACATAGATGTACAATCGCACAAAAGGAGAAGGGAGACAACAGAGAATAGAAGACAAATACCCTGGCCTGTAACCACTTCATTGCCTAGAACTTCCACACGGAGTCCACGGAATCTTCAAAGTCCCTGTATCCATTTCCAATGACCTTCCACAAGCTAATGGCCACAAATAGTTTCCTTGAAGATGGAAAAAGAAATATGGTGCAGGAAAAGAGAAAAATATGTGTAATAATATGACTAATCAGTAAGGGTCATATACAGATGATGCTGTATTCAGAACAAATATAAAGAACTGGCATGAGTTTGGGTCCTTCATTTGATTACGTGGTACAATACCTTTTTTAGCACATTTCCAACATTCTCATTACACCCAAATTTCATCAGTAGTTGAAGTTTACTTGATATTCTATTTGGTTTCTTTGCTCAGTATATTTAGTAATTCTTTATAGTTTCTACTTATATCTTCTATTTTCATGTTTGGCTTTCTACATTTAAACATAATCATTTAAATCTTTTACCTAATAATTTCCTTATCTGAAATCCTTCCTAGTATTTTACTAGGTGTGTTGTTTTTGCTGGGTTTTGTTGCCTTTTTACTTGGATGCTTACTTCTACTTTATTTTGAACTGCTTGTGGGAATTTTTGAGGCCTGGGATAAGAGTGGGTTCCTCCCATGAAAATTTATATTTGCTTTTGCCAAGTTGCTGAAGAACTACAAGTTTATAATCACTTTTA
Organism: Smutsia gigantea; assembly: GCA_032199065.1. Classification (NCBI taxonomy): domain Eukaryota; kingdom Metazoa; phylum Chordata; class Mammalia; order Pholidota; family Manidae; genus Smutsia; species Smutsia gigantea. Next base: position 23,179 of record JAVSCE010003686.1, on the reverse strand, counting down.
ATTTAATTTTCGGTGTGGAGTTTTCTGGAAGCCACATGGGTAAGGTGATTTTGTACTATAAACCCCTATAGGGCCAACACATGGTTCTAAACTCTCAACACTGTATTTTCCCCAGTCTATTCAAAGTCAAGGTTTGAGATGTTTGATTAGCCTTACAGTTGCCCTGGAGGTACTTATTGCTATTTCATCATGTTATTGACCCTAAAAAAACCTTTGGGATACCAACTTTATGCAAGTATGATTTCCAATTAGATTCCCCATCTTGAGAAACCCTAAGTTTTTCTCTTGTTCCCTGTACCCTATGAAGTCCAAGTTCACCATGTTATAGATGTTCTCAAAGTGAAAACCAGCCCTGGGCTTAGTGTATTTCTCTAAGTATCTACCTTTATGTGTCACCTATTGAGAATCCATTTACTTTCTTATCAGCATATCTATGCTCTTTAGATGTTTTGTACCCTTTCTATGAGTTTTAGCTATTTTCAGTGGAATACAAATACTTAGACTACCACAGTTCCAAAAGTAGAAATCTAAGAGGAGCATTTTCATGACTCTGGGCTCTGAGAGGACTTTTGAAAAGAACATTTTTGTAAGTGGTACATTGGGTGACTAATCAATTTCTTCTAAGGCAGTTGTATGCTTAAAATAGCAAAGGCAGACAAGAAATAACAAGTGTTGGCCAGGATGTGGAGAAAAGGGAACCCTCCTACAGTAGTGGCAGGAAGGGAAATTGGTGCAGCACTGTGGAAAGCAGTATGGAGATTCCCAAAAAAACTAAAAATAGAAATGCCATATCACCAGTAATTCCACTTCTAGGAATAAACCGGAAGAAAACAAAATCCCCAATTCAAAAAGATATATGCAACCATATGTCTGTCTCCACATTATTTACAGTAGTCAAGATATAGAAACAACCTAGGTGTCTATCAATAGATGAATGTATAAAAAAGATGTGGTACATGTACATGATAGAATATTATTCAGCCATAAAAAAAAGAAAAATCTTACCATTTGCAACATGGATGGATATAGAGGGTATTATGCTAAGTGAAATAAGCCAGGCAGAGAAAGACAAATACCATATGGAATATAGAAACAAAACAAAATGAACAAACCAGCAGTAGACTCAGACACTGAGAAGTGACTAGTGGTTACTCTGCAAGAGAGGTTGAAGTGGGGAGCTTAAGAGTGATAAAAAGGCACAAAAATTCTCAATCATAATATAAGTTGGTCACGGGGATGGTAGTACATCAGGAGAATATAACCAATGGTTCTATAATATCTTCCTGTGTTGACAGATAGAAACTGCATATATAGTGGGGATATATATATACCCCCAGATAGTGGAGGTGAGGATTTAATAATATGGGACACTGTTGAACCAATGTGGTATATACTTGAAACCAAGATAAGATTGTATATCATCTATACTTCAATAAAAAAATAGCAAAGCCAATTTTCATATGAATACTTCTTATGTTATTACTTGGTAAAAGTTAAGAGCATGAAGTTTCAAGCACAGCTTTATGAAGGAAGTGTTCTAAGGAGCCAGAGGAAAATTACACAAGGACATTGCTTTAAGGAAACAAAGCTTTGTATTCTGGATAATCAGCCCCTTAATATGCGTCATAAGTAAAAGAATGTGATTAAGTTTGAGAAACATTGCATACTATATTATCTTAGAGATTCATAAAATACATTAACATAGAGAAGGTACAAAGAGTTCTGAAAAAAGAAAATAATTTTCCTGAAACTTATTTGAACCGGAAATTCTTTCTTTTCCTACAATAGGGGAAACTAGCACATCATAGAAAATATTTTGTGAGCTTTGTTTAAGATATATTTTAGATTAGAAGAAATGGACCTAACAGACATCTATAGAATATTCCACCCCACAGCAGCAGGATATACATTCTTCTCAAGTGCACATGGAACATTTTCAAGAATAGACCACATACTAGGCCACAAAAAGAGCCTCAGTAAATTCAAAAAGATTGAAATTGTACCAACCAACTTCTCAGATCACAAAGATATAAAACTAGAAATAAATTGTACAAAGAAAACAAAAAGGCTCACAAACACATGGAGGCTTCACAACATGCTCCTAAATAATCAATGGATCAATGACCAAATTAAAACAGAAATCAAACAATATATGGAGACAAATGAAAACAACAGCACAATGCCCCAACTTCTGTGGGATGCAGCGAAGGCAGTTCTAAGAGGAAAGTGTATAGCAATCTAGGCCTATTTAATGAAGGAAGAACAATCCCAGATGAATAGTCTAAATTTGCAATTATTGAAACTGGAAAAAAGAACAATTGAGGTCCAAAGTCAGTAGAAGGAGGGACATAATAAAGATCAAAGACAAAATAAATAAAATTAAAAAGATTAAAACAATAGAAAAAATTCATGAAACCAAGAGCTGGTTCTTGGAAAAAATAAACAAAATAGTTAAACCCCTAGCCAGACTTATTAAGAAAAAAAGAGAATCTACACACATAAACAGATTCAGAAATGAGAAAGGAAAAATCACTATGGGCACCACAGAAATACAAAGAATTATTAGAGAATACTATGAAAATTTTTATGCTAACAAACAGGATAACCTAGAGGAAATGGATAACCTTCTAGAAAAATACAACCTTCCAAGACTAATGCAGGAAGAAACAGAAAATCTAAACAGACCAATTACCAGCAATGAAATTGAATCGGTAATCAAAAAACTACCCAAGAACAAAACCCCTGTACCAGATGGTTTCACTGCTGAATTTTATCAGACATTTAGAGAAGACAAAATACCCATTCTCCTTAAAGTTTTCCAAAAAATAGAAGAGGAGCGAATACTTCTAAACTCATTCTATGAAGCCAGCATCACTCTAATACCAACACCAGGCAAAGACACCACAAAAAAAGAAAACTACAGATCAATATCCCTGATGAATATAGATGCAAAAATACTCAACAAAATATTAGCAAACTGAATTAAAAAATACATAAAAAATATCATCCATCATGATCAAGTGGGATTCATCCCAGGGATGCAAGGATGGTACAACATTTGAAAATCCATCAGTATCATCCACCACATCAACAAAAAGAAGGACAAAAACCACATGATCATCTTCATAGATACTGAAAAAGCATTCTACAAAATCAACATCCATTCATGAAAAAAACTCTCAACAAAATGGGTATAGAGGACAAGTACCTCAAAATAATAAAGGCCATATATGACAAACCCACAGCCAACATCCTACATAACAGCGAGAAGCTGAAAGCTTTACACCTATGATCGGGAACAAGACAGGATGCCCAGTCTCCCTGCTTTTATTCAACATAGTACTGGAGGTCCTAGCCACGGCAATCAGACAACACAAAGAAATAAGAGGCATCCAGATTGGTAAGGAACAAGTTAAACTGTCCCTGTTTGCAGATGACATGATATTGTACATAAAAAAACCCTAAAGACTCCACTCCAAAACTACTAGATCTAATATCTGAATTCAGCAAAGATGCAGGATACAAAATTAATACACAGAAATCTGTTTCATTTCTATACACTAATGATGAACTAGCAGAAAGAGAAATCAGGAAAACAATTCTATTCATAATGGCATCAAAAAGAACAAAATACCTAGTAATAAACCTAACCAAGGAAGTGAAAGACCTATACCTAGAAAACTACAGACACTTTAAGAGAAATTAAAGAGGACACTAATAAATGGAAATCCCATGCTCTTGGCTAAGAAGAATAAATATTGTCAAAATGGCCATGCTGCCTAAAGCAATCTACAGATTCAATGCAATCGCTATCAAAATACTGACAGCATTCTTCAATGAACTGGAACAAATAGTTCTAAAATTCATATGGAACCACAAAAGACCCCAAATAGTCAAAGCCCCCCAACTTCAAGCTCTACTACAAAGCCACAGTAATCAGGACAATTTGGTACTGGCACAAGAACAGACCCATAGACCAGTGGAACAGAATAGACTTCAGATATTAACCCAAGCATATATGGCCAATTAATATACGATAAAGGAGCCATGGACATACAATGGGGAAATGACAACCTTTTCAACAGCTGGTGTTGGCAAACCTGGACAACTACATGTAAGTGAATGAAACTGGATTACTGTCTAACTCCATACACAAAGGTAAACTCAAAATGGATCAAAGATGTGACTGTAAGTCATGAAACCATAAAACTCTTAGAAGAAAACATAGGCAAAACTTTCTTGAATATAAACATGAGCAACTTCTTCATGAACATATCTCCCTGGACAAGGAAAACAAAGCAAAAATGAACAAGTGGGACTGTATCAAACTAAAAAGCTTCTGTACAGAAAAGGACACCATCAGTAGAAGAAAAAGGCATCCTACAGTATGGGAGAATATATTCATAATGACATATCCAATAAAGGGTTGACATCCAAAATATATAAAGAGCTCACACGCCTCAGCAACCAAAAAGCAAATAGGCCAATTAAAAAATGGATGGAGAATCTGAACAGACACTTCTCCAAAGAAGAAATTCAGATAGCCAACAGGCACATGAAAAGATGCTCCACATCACTTATCATCAGAGAAATGCAAATTAAAACCACAATGAGATATCACCTCACACCAGCTAGAATGGCCATCATCCAAAAGACAAACAACAACAAATGCTGGTGAGGATGTGGAGAAAGGGGAACCCTCCTACATTTCTGGTGAGAATGTAAATAAATTCAACCATTGTGGAAAGCAGTTTGAAGGTTCCCCCAAAAACTAAAAGTAGAAATACCAACTGACCCAGGAATTCCACTCCTAGGAATTATCCTAAGAATGCAGGAGCCCAGTTTGAAAAAGACATATGCAGCACTATTTTTTATCACAGCACTGTTTACAATAGCCAAGAAATGGAAGCCAACTAAGTGTCCATCAGTAGATGAATGGATAAAGAAGATGTGGTACATATATGCAATGGAATATTATTCAGCAATAAGAAGAAAAAAAATCCTACCATTTACAACAACATGGATGGAGCTAGAGGGTATTATGCTCAGTGAAATAAGCCATGCAGAGAAAGACAGGTACCAAATGATTTCACTCATCTTTGGAGTATAACAATGCAAAAACTGAAGGAACAAAACAGCAGCAGACTCACAGAACCCAAGAATGGACTAACAGTTATCAAAAGGGAAGGGACTGGGAAGGATGGGTGGGAAGGGAGGGAGAAGGGGATTAAGGGCCATTACGATTAGCAGACATAATGTAGGGTGGGGCCCGGGGAAGGCAGCATAGCACAGAGAAGACAAGTAATGACTCTACAGCATCTTACTATGCTGACAGACAGTGACTGTAATGTGGTATGTGATGGGGACTTGATAATGGGGGGAATCTAGTAACCACAATGTTGCTCATGTAATTGTATATTAATGATACAAAAAACATATATATATGGAATATTATATGTTAAAACTTGGAAAATTTAATAACAGAATACATAGTATTTTCCTCATACTACTTTTCTCAGTAATTATTTAGTGCCAGAGAAATGGCACAGAAATAAAGACTAAAGGTTTCTGGCAAGATTCAATATTGCAGTTATTCTGTTTCTTCCTTCCTTGAAACATCTTTTTCACTTAACTTCCTGGGTAGTTTACTCTCCAGTTTTCCTTCTACCTTATGGGCTAATCATTCCCAGACTCCTTTACCAGTTATTTCTCATCTATCCAATGTCCTATACCCAAGGTCAGTCCTTATATATCTTCTCTGTCTACAATCATGAACATGGTGATCTCACCCAGTCTTATAACTTAAATAACATCTCTATGCTAAAGATTCCCAAATAGACAGCTCCAAAAATGTTATTGGTAGAATCAATAGTACTTGTTGATAAAACACTTTTTTCTTCCTCCAGAGTTCCATTTCTGGTCCAGGCCACCATCAACTCTTACATAGATTATTATAATAGTTCCTCACTTATCTCCAAGCTTCCATCCTTCTTTGCTTACTGTACTAGTAGTCAAGCTTCTCAAGAGAAACAGAAGCTATAGGAGATATAGAGAGATAATTATAGGTATAGGTATGTAGACATAGATATTAACATAGACATATAGAAAAGGAAATATTTATTATAAGGAATTGGCTCATGTAATTATGGAGGCTCACAAGTCCTAGGATTTGATTTCAGCAAGAAGTAGGCCCGGAAGAGCCAATAGTATAGTTCCAGTACACATCCAAAGGCCCGAAAACCTGGAAAGCCAATGACGTAGTTCCAGCATAAAGGCTGGTGGGCTCTAGACCCAAATGAGCTGATGAAAAGATCTTTCCTTGACTTACAATGGGGTTATGTCCTGAGAAACTCATTGTAATTGAAAATATCCCAAGTCAAATATGCATTTAATACATTTAACCTACCAAACATCATAGCTTAGCCTCGTCTACCATAAACATGCTCAGAATACTTACATTAGCCTGCAGTTGGTCGATATCACCTGACACAAAGCCTCTTTTATAATTAAGTGTTGAATATCTCATATAATTTATTAAGTACTGTATACCATACTAAGAGTGAAAAACAGAATGGTTTTAAGTATATCAGCTATTTACCTTCATGATTATGTGACTGACTGAGCTCTGGCTCACTGTCACTGACCAGCATCATGAAAGTGTCGTACCATGTGCTGCTAGCCCTGGAAAGGGTCAAAATGCAAAATTCAAAATATGGTTTCTGCTGAATACATATTCCTTTTACACCATCATAAGAAAGCTGAAAATTTGTTAAGTCAAACCATCTTAAGTTGACGACCATCTGTAGTTTGATTCCAAAAGCAGGGAAAAAAACAATGCTCCTGCTCAAAGACAGCAAGCCATTAGCAATTCCCTCTTATCTGAAGAAGACAGTGATTCAGGCCCTCAACTGATTGAATGAGGCCCACCCACCTTAGGAAGGGCAATCTACTTCATTCAATCTATTTAAAAGTTAAATTCATCCAAAAACACCTTCACAGAGACACTCTAAATAACGTTTGACCAAATATCTGGGTACTCCATGGCCCATTCAAGCTGACACATAAAATTAACCATCACACTCACTTTAATCAATGCTTATTATAAAAAAAAATTTGAGATTGTGTCACTGTCCAAATTCTTTATTGGCTTCCTATGTCCTTATAATGATTTATAAGAACCTCCCAAGTGTATACACCCTCCCCCCAATTCTTCATGTCCTTTCTGATTTCACTTCCTTCAGTTATCCTTGCAGTTCCTCCAACTGCCCACTCAAGGTCTTTGCACTTGCTCCGTCATCTGCCTGTGTTGCTCTTCCCCTCAGATATCTATCTGGCTCCCTAACCTCCATCAAGTCTTTATGCCAACATCACCTTCTCTCTGAGATCTTTCCTCGCCATGCTATCTAAAATTGAGCCTCTGCCTTCTGTAATCCCTATTTTGCTCCCTACTTGAAAATTTCCCCCATGGTGTTTATCATTATCAAACTCACTGTTTAATTTATTCATTTATTTTATTTTCTTCTTTCTGTCTTTGGAAGATAAACTTCATGAAGGCAGGGAATTTTGTCTGCTTTATTCAGTCATACCTCCCCACTGCCCAGAAAATTCCTGAAACATTTACAATGTTTAATATATATTTGTGAATGAATTTATGCTCTCCATCTTTGCATATAACTTGTAAAGGTAATGTTTCATGATGAACATTTAAAAAATCTGACATTTTTTTTCTCACTTTAAATAACAACTTTCCCATCTGCACACAGAAAGGCTGCAAAAGTATCTGTGGGTTGTATTTTTCAAATGGGACCTTCTACTCTATGTTCTTAGGTATGTAGTCAGTGGAAACTTTGTAAAATTTATGAGAAATGACTAGAAACATTTCTCAAATCAGCTGGCACAGAGAACACTAGGTCTGTGTTCCCAAAATATTTCTTATATGTCCAAGAGGCTGTGCCCATGTTAATTTTTCTCAACTCTTTGATCATCATTATTTTCCTAATATACATGAAAATCAACCATGGGGCAGTAATATACAAACAGTAGATTCTCCACTTAGGGGAAAATGATCACTTTGAACTCCCCCAAAACTTCTAGTCTAACATGGAGTTATAGAGGGTAGGTCTAGTTATTAACTAATCAATAATGCTGGCTTCTCAAACAAGTAAGTGAAATTCCTTCTCAATTTAGTCCATTGGATAATATTTAACAATAATTTATGGTAGAGGATAAGTTCACTCAGATTTTTGCTTTTTTGCTTAAGCTGTCCTTCTATAAAGGCTCAGCACACAGAATAATTGTCTTAATAACTAAAATCAACTATCATTAAAATTATCTATCTTTGTCAATCCTAATCCAGGCATTTAAGTTACCTGTAATTATTAAATTACCCAACCTTCAAAAGGCCCACAAAAAAAGGAAAGAAATTAAAATCTATTGCTTGCCTATTTTGTATCCATCACTGGACTGGACAAGAGTGTGTGTTTGTGTGTGGGTGTGTGTGTGTGTGTGTGTGTGTGTATGTGTGTGTGTGATTCTTTATAGCAGCTTCATAAAATGGGTCATGTTATTTCCCATTGTGAAATAACTGGTATCATAAAAAGGTATCAGTAAAAGGTATCATAGCTAGTAAATGATAAAACATTGTAGACATTTCTAATTTCAACATCTATGATTCTTTCTTGTGTTTTCACATAAGATTTACAGGATTTATGGCAAATAGGTATAAAGCCAAACCTTTGCTTTCACGTCCCATGACTCAGAAGCATCCACAGTACAGAAGATGAGCAGACTTGTGTTTTTCCTCAGCTGACTCCTCAGCTGCCAGTTTCCATGAAACCTGTGGAAATTAATAATCAGTTGGTGTTTGGAAGAGGAAACCTTACCTCTGGGTTGCAACCTATTTTCAATGCAGCCGCCAGAGTAATCTTTTTAAAATATAAGAAGCTAGATCTTGTTGCTACTCTGCTCAAAATTCTCCAGGGGCTTCTCAGGTAGAAGCAGAAGCTGTTAACAGCATTTGTCAATGCCCCACATGCTGTTACCTCCAGTCCAATCTCCTCTTATTCAAAGCCTTGCTCATGCTGCTCTAGCCAAGTGGCTCCCACCATGCATGCTCTCCCCGTTCCTTTTTTTATTGCTCTATTGGGAACACTCTTCTCCCCAATAATTACTTGGCTCACCCCATCACTTTCTTCAAGACTTTACTCAAATATCAGCTTAGGAGAACCCCCTGGGCACTCAACCTTGGCCATGGCCACCATCTCCCAGTGCATATACTTCCACACCTGGCACTCCTTCCATGCCTTGCTTTCTTTATTTTAACATGCTGTATATTTTACATAGCTGTATCAGTTATCATCTGTTCCTCTGTTTCCCACATTCAAATGTGAAGTTCAGAAGGGCAGGATTTTTTGTGTTTTGTTAACTGCTTTATATGCTATGTCTATGTCAGTACTTGTCTATATAGTACACACTCCATAGTCAATTGATAAACTTGAAAATTGAGGGTACAGCATTGTCATGACTTGTGAAAATAACCAATTTGGTTCCATTCAGTTCATTTACACAAGTTCAGATAGTACCTAATGAATTTTCACTTAGAAACTGTAGCATGTTGGACAGTAAGTGATTTTTTTACCTCTTAAGTGATAAGAACCCAGAACTTTTACAATTTTACAACAAAGATTCTGCACGATCACCCTTCCAGAAAAAAGTTCATCAGACAAGATATCATTCATATTTAATTCTTTATTACTTGTGTTCTGAACCCTTGAGATTTCAACCTCTTGGCTAAAACTCCCTGATGGCTGGTGTATCACTGAGTATAGGAGCAAGAGTTTCCCAGACATTCTTAAACAAAATCTGATTTGACAAGGTAACACAGCTATGTGAATATTTAGAAACCTCCATTGCTAGTAGAATTGAGAAATTACCTAGAAACTTCCAAAATTACCAGGTTGTGATTTATATGGAATGAATTGAACTGTATTTCTAAAAAGGTAGTAATCCAATTTTATGTTTATATTTTTTTCTTAGATTTTTATACCATTTTCTCATCTGCTTTTTCTAAATATATATATTCACCTAAATGAATCTTTCAATTAAAAAGTTGAAAGTGGGAATACTTGCTTTAATTTGGATTTGTTTTTAAAGGCCAAGAAAGTAACAACACTCCTCTACTTGTTCCCCACCTCACATCTCTGATTTTAAAACTGAGAATACAGGAGAAGCCCATGGTCTGTCATTTCCTATTTAAACCCAAATTCACCAGTCAAGATTGGTGAACTGAGCAATAGCATTTTAAGCCTCCTAAATGGAGCCTCCCAACCACCATCCTCACTTAAAATGACACCATCTCTGAGAAAAAGAGAAGGAAAAACGACAGAGGAAAGTTCTATGGTAAAAAATACAATACCTTTTCTAACAAAAGCTTTCACGAGTTTCTGTGTCTAAAATCAGTGCCCACCAGTCATAGTGTCAGTCATACCATAAACACTAAATTTCAGCTTCAGACATTGAGACAATTTTCCTGCTTTTCTATTTCCTGGTCCTCCGTAGATACAGAATGTTGTTGTTGTTTTTTCCATACAGCCCATGTAAGAAAATGGACTCAACTCATCATACGTATGTGTTGCACACATTCAACTATAGGCCTTCATAGTCCTCAAAAGAGGGGTGAAACTAGTCATACCTTAATTTCCAAAACCTATTTAATATTGATGGGATGCATGCATAAGAGAGCCTTTTGAGCATAAAAGAGAATAGCATTGGATTTAATGTATTGAGGTCAAGATCGTCTAAATAAATTCAGAAATGTGAACTTTCTTCATTCAAATGGGGAACAACTCTAGCCTAGACACTGTGATGCTCACCTCTTATCAGCCGGAAGCATGCATCTTGAAGAACACAGCTTTGCATTGATAATATCACTGGAGGTATTTTTTCCTTTTTCAAATTTTCTTAATCTGTCCATATAAGCCGATCTTCTTGGGCCACCTAGTTTTTGTTTTCTTCTGAATTATCGAGGATTTTGTGACAACTTTTTGATAACTATTTGCCTAGCTCAGAAAGCAGTATTTTATTTAGAAAATGCTTAGAGTAATAAATAGAAAAGATATTCTATTCTCATGACAGAATAACTCTACCTATATATAGAAATATTCTGGGGCTCCTGTTAATATATTGGATTACTGATGAGTAGCTAATTTATTGTCAATATGTGGCCTTAGAGTCTATTTCAGCTGTATTTGAAAACTATGCCACCTGAATTTCTTCATTTCTACTCATTTCCTTTTGAGGATGTACTGGTTTTCATTTTTACAAAAGGGATTTTATTTTGCCTCATTTACAATCACAGAGTGTTTGCAGAGCCTCAACATTAGTTTATAGTCCTAAAGCAGATACAGCTCAGGGAGCAGGGCTATTGTGTTAAGGTGGAAATTCATTACCAATCTTATGCCTATTTCCACGTGCGTGAGTCTACTAGCCACAAAGTGTTATGTAAGTAAATAACTGCATTTGAGCTAGCCTGAGAAAATAGAATAAATTTAAATAGATGTCAGAGAAATCTGATCCTCATGAAAAAGTATTTCCATCAAGAACATACATTAACCACAGGTAAAAGTTTATGCTCCAACCAATAGATGTTTCTAGATAGAAAAGCACCCCCTTAGGCAACTAGAATTTTGTTTCCTTTAAGGAATGTAGCTCAGCGTCCATATTTGCAACAATGCCTGAATATTTCCCTCCTCATCCTTCATTCTAATGAATTTCCCTCCTGATCCTTAATTGAAATGATTCATTCTGTTTAGTTCCACTATCTGCATAAATGACAAATTTACTTTGCACACAAAATGTCATGAGATAACACGTAAAGTACAATTTAAAATCCTTGGCATTGTCTCTCATCTTACTTTTCAAGTAAAGTAACTTAATACTGATCATGCTGAACTGGTCATATTTTTATACCATGTGCCTGTACAAGTATGCGACTCCATATAAACCTTGTTCTTAATAATTGCGATCAAGTAACAAGTGTAGCATTCTAATGTTCTCTTACATGAATCCTTTGGGTGGACTGATTTTTAAAACATTTTGTTCATTTGCATCTTTTTCAAAATCCTTAAGAAAACTTATATATTTTGATGATTTGTGTTAAAAAATTATTAGATTTCTTATTATTTGGATTCCATTATTATTATTAGATTGCCAAAGTGATTTTTATAGCTCTTGCACCTGGTCATAAAATGGTAATTTCAACTTAAGAAGAGGTACTATTGAACAAGTGTTCACATCATGCTGGCTGCTTTCATATTCTCTCTCCAAGGCAAGCAATGATCTTACAAGTAAGTATGAAATACAGTCTGTTTTACAAGTGAAGAAACTGAACTTCAGAGAAAGGAAATAATTTGCTGAAGGTGATACCGTGAAGAAATGGCAAAGCAAGTATGTAGAACCCAGTTCTCTGGGTATATTTTCCATGTATCTCATTGCATAAATTTTGAAAAATGTATTTCAATTAACAAGTATAACCAATCATTTTGATAGTAGTCAGACATCTTGAAATTTGTGCCCAAGTGAATCCCTAGCCCTTCTAGAATTTTAAATTTTGGTCAATATCTGATTTCCCAGCGGCATCCCTTTTCTCCCGTTTGCCTTTGTCACCTGGCAAAACTTTTAAAGAAATTTACTTTTTTATACTTTTTCAAAAATGTTGGAAAACTCTTAGAGAACTCAAGACAGTTTGCCGTACCACAAACATGATTAAATTTCTAGCTTAAAAAAATATTTTTAAGAATTTAGTGTCTTTCACTTCAGAAACCATTATTTGGATTGTGCACATTTTCTGACTTACTAATGAAATTTATCTCCCTTCAATATAGCTCTCCTTGTCTCAGATAGAAATATCTTTTTAATCTTAGCTAACCAGTATAGTAATAATTTTTTATTTCTGCTGTGCTTTCCACATAGAACATATTCATAAATAATAAGTAATACATATCCATGAGTAATTATTTGAGAAATTAATTTTATAGACACTATTTTAGTTTCACAGGTTGTAACTTATGTTATACTTCCTTTCATGACTTTTTAATTTCATTTAAATGTTTCCATTAGAAACTAAAATCCTTCAAATTATGCTAGATGCTTCTCCTCTTAGAGTCTCTAAGAAGAAAGTGTTACTTTTAAGGTGTGTGATGTGCCAAGTATGATCTTTAGAAAATTCAGCATGGTCCTGACCTCTGAGAATTTACAATAGACTATAGGCAATACATCTCACTTTTTATTCACTGTACACATATCACTGAAATATGTCATCAAGAGGTCATTATCTCAGCACACAATTGTTTGAAATGGTGCTGAAAACTAAAAGAAAGAAAAATGAAACAAAACAAAAAGTCCTAGGAAACAAATCATGCCATTTGCAACAACATGGATGGAGCTGGAGGATATTATGCTCAGTGAAATAAGCCAGGCGGAGAAAGACAAATGCCAAATGATTTCCCTCTTTTGTGGAGTATAACAACGAAGCAAAACTGAAGGAGCAAAATAGTAGCAGACTCAGAGACTCCAAGAAGGAACTAGTGGTTACCAAAGGGGAGGGGTGTGGGAGGGTGGGAGAAGGGGATTGTGGGCTATTATGTCTAGTACACATGGTGTGGGGAATCACGGGGAAAACAGTGTAGCACAGAGAAGGCAAACAGTGAATCTGTCATCTTACTACAATGATGGACAGTGACTGAATTGGGGTATGAGTGAGGACTTGATAATATGGGTAAATGTAGTAACCACATTATTTTTTCATGTGAAACCTTCATAAGAGTGTATATCAATAATACCTTAATAAAAAAAAATAGATGCAGGAAAAAAAACCCAAAAAAGTCCTTAGGTTTAGGAAGCCAAAACTGACTACAAGCCTAGGGCCCCTGCTCTGCGTCACCATTCTCTAATTACAGGAGAACCTTGGAACTTCACGTCAATTTAATTTGACAGTGGACATAATTCTAACCCCCTTGCCTCGTCCCTCTCACTGTCCCATTTCCCTCTCACCTCCTCAAGATTCACCTGGGATACTTCTGTCTTACCTCCTTGCATATCTTGGCATCTGTAGTGCCTCTGCCTAAGTTCAGGTCTTCATGCTATTTGTCCATGGTAACTACCTCCTTAGTACCTCCAGACTCAGTCCCCTCTCAGTCCCCACCCTGCACCAAGGTAGTCCTGCAATAAAGCTAATGGAACCATATAACCCTCTCGCTTAAAACTTTAATGCATTTCCAATTACCTGCAAAATTGAGTGAGAGCTCCTTAGCATGCATATAAAGCCCTTCATTTTCTAGAGAACAAATGAAGGAGAGCAACTTAGGGGACTGAAAGCCACCCCCTCAGACTTGTTCACAAGTTGCCCAGTCAGAGGACAAATGAGCTTTGGATTTGCACCGAAGTCTAATGTGGTGAGTGGCCTTTAGAAACTCCTGGATGTCTAGTCTTCTTGGACTTTTGAGAAAGTGCAGAGACAGCAGGATTAGGAAAAACTGTTTTTTTCTTGGCTTAGCATAGTCTTTAAATTGACTGAATTGAAGTGATTAAATGTTTTTGTTATTTTAAAAGCATAAACTTTTTTCTATTAAGTATACATTCATAAGATTTGTTTTCAATCTCTAAAATCTAATAACTTTCATTGCTTTAGTAGAAAAAGTACTGCATTACGAGTATTTTGAAAACTGTATTCCAATACCTTAAACTGACATGTTGTTGAGTTTTCTTAAGCTTTTACTGCAAATTTATTAGAAGGAATTTAAAATGTCTTATTATATAAGTTTCAATATAGGTAATTTTCAAAATGACAGCACAGAACCTTTGAAAGCTCAGAAATAATTTGAGTCAAGGCTTAAACAAAAAATCAGTTGGTAATATTATTTTAACCAAACTGTTCTATTTTTCTCCAAAAGAAAAGTGCTATATCATTCCTTTTTTATTTTTTATTTTATTAAGTATATAGATGTAAGGATAAGAATTAGAAAGTGATAATCTGACTATTCCCCACAATCCTAGGACATGCTTCTTATTTGACTTTTGGCTTATTTTATTATATTTCTAAGGCAGATACCTTGTGTTAGCCATAGATTTTTCATGGACTGAAAAATAGGTGAAAAAATAAGGTATATGGCAGTTCCATCTTCTTGCAGGCCACATAGAAGACAGCCAAGGGTATTCAGTGGCCTGTGGGCAAATTTATACCTTTAAGGACTAACAAAGGGATTAGCAGTGACTTAAATTTTATGGAAATTCTTCGTAGGATTGAACTAAAAGTCAGATTATCCTTTTTAGGTGGGCAATGAGCTAGCAATTCAACAACTTACCGTTGGAATTTCCTCTCTGATTTTTCTAGTCTCTCACTGCAGGCCGTAATGGACTGCCCCACCTTTATGAGTTATATAACAATAACTTAATACAATACAATATAATCACAGTATTAGTCATAGAAAAAACATTACACATATAAAATCACAGGGGACTTGTGGGATTCGGGACAGATGGAGGAGCAGGTAACCTTCCCTGCCAGGATAATACAGAGTCTGGAAGTAGATGTTCTCAGGGAAAGTTCAGAGGCTTCCAAGAGGCTATCAAGGACCCAGGCTCGTTCTGTGTTTTCCTCCATCATCCTTGGAATATCTACAATGTTTCTGTTCATGGTTGCAAAAATCAATGTTATGCTTCTAACTACAATCATCTTGTTCACACATGACAATGTCCTAAGAAAGGAAGAACAGTCCTTTCTCCCCATCTCTCTCTCTCTCTCAGCAGTAGAATGTATGGCCTGAAATTAAGGCCAAATATTATGTGCTGGCTTGACATCTGGTGAAACTGGGAGGCCTCCTATGGCCTAACTAAAAGGCCCCTCTCCTCACTGTTCTCACAGATAAGGTCCCATGGCCAAACGACCCTCCTTATCAAGGAGCCAGTGCAGTTCCTGCTTATCCTTGAGTAGCAGGTTTCAGTTCTCTGACAGCCCACAGAATTATCCAAACAATCTAATCACATCCTCCCACAGGAACCAGGGAGCACCCCAGCCTCTTGATACTGCAAAGCCTGTACCCCACAGCCCCTGGTTGCTCATTCCGTTCCTGTGTGCAATCCCCATGTGGCCCTGCATGGTACATGGTGTCCTCCCCTGTGATTAATAAACTGCTGTCAATCTCATCTGTCCAGTGGCAGGTGTCATGTGTTCAGCATCCTAACTCTAAGGTGGGAATTTCTCCTTCCCTGCCAATAGAGCAAATTGGAGATAAATAAAACAATCAGGGAAGGAAATCTTTCCCTGAATTTCCTCAGAAAATCTACCTTAGGTTCTCTTATGTCTCCATCCACCAGAAATAAACCACGTGGCTACCCCTGAACTGGCAAAGAGAACCAGAACAACCACAGTTGGCCTAGACTAGTCAGGAACCATCCTCTGCAGGCTGAACAGGGCTGCCTACTGTCAGCATGAACCAGGGGTTCTTTTAGCAGAGAGGAGGTGATGGCTGTAGGGGAGGCAATTACTGCATCATCCCATTCTGTCAACACCCTCCAACCCACCTTTAGTATTTCTAGGATTTTCTCTGCCAAAAAAGGCAGCACTCTGAGGTCTGCTTGTCCACATGGAACACCTGATACTTTTTATTCTTCTTGCCCCTCTAGTAGATGTAGCAATAGGTCCAAAGGCTAATGGCTGCCAAGGGAGGAAGATAGGCAATAACAATACTCTCTGCTTGCATTAAATCCAGCCAAGCTCTATGTACAAAAGATATTACTATTCCCATTCCACTGATGGACAGTTAAAGTTTTACATTCAAGAACACCACATACTAAGTGGTGGATTTGGGATTCAAACATGAGTCTAGCTATAAAGTTCAAGCTTCGTTGTCACTGCACACTTCTGTCTGGCTGAGGCATGACTCCCAGAGCTCTGGGAGGCTGCTGAAGCTGAGAGAATAAGCTGTGCTCTACAGGCATGAGATCTGAGTACGTGAGGTAGGAGGAGGCTTCATCAGGATGAGGGCATAAGGACCCACGAGAGGGAAACGAGTTTTCCAGGATAGAGATACTCAGTTTATAGCCCACTTTCAGTCATCCGAAAACTGACAAAGAGCCTGAAGGTTCAAGTTCACCTGTGCTTCCTCTCCCACCTGAGTCTTACATTTTGGTCATTCTACAAATACGGCATTCAACAAGTCACTTTTGTAGTTAGTAGATTTGGTACATTTCCCTGAGGGAGAAGGTTTAATACAACGCTTTGAAGATGCCTACGGATTCTGAATCATAATTTTTTGAGAGCAGATGTAATTGTGTGTACTCTAATTCAACAATTCCAAATCTTCTGTGTCAGTATTTCTAATCACTCGCTTTAAAAGCTCTTATTTGAACCTGCTACAACAGAAATAGCAAGGTAAATCAGAAAGTAATAAGTTTGCACATTTATGTAATCAAACTAAATAATGTATTATTTTTAAAAAAAGACAAATCTGAGTGTTTGGCTGAATAATGACCCCCAAATATCCATGTCCTAATCCCAGAACCTGTGAATGTTATTTTATAAGCTAAGGACCTTGCAGATGTGATGAAGTGAAGGATCTGGAGATGGGGAAATTGTCCTGGATTATCCAGGTGAGCCTAGTGTGATCACAAGCGTTCTTCTGAGAGAGGTAGAAGGAGACTTGACTACCTGGGAAGGCAAGGTGACCATGGAAGCAGAGATTGGAGTGCTATTCTTTGAAGCTAGAGAAAGAGGTCACAAGCCAAGGAACACAGGCAGCCACTGGAGGCTGAAGAGGGCAGGGAAAGGGGTTCTCCCCTCAGCCTCCACCAAGCCCTGCCCACACCCTGACCTCAGCCCAGGGATACTGACTTCAGGCCTCTGACCTCCAGAACCGTAAGAGGACTCATTTATGTTGTTTTAAGCCACCAACTTTGTGGTAATTTGTTAGGGCAGCTGTGAAACTAATACACTGAGTTTTCCTATGCATTAATTTTTTTTTAATAATTTCAAAAATAAAGAAAGAGACTTGTAACAAATGAACTGACTTTGAGTATCAGGTCTTCTAATCATTAGCTGTGTGATTTTGGATAATTCACCAGTTTGGGAGGCAAATTATTAAACTGTTCTCTTGTCCAGAAAAGGGATGATAATGACTACTATATTAGTCTGAGCTCTTCAGTTAAACAGAACCAAGAGAATTGAGAGAGAGAGAGCTGCATTTTAATTGGCTCCAAGATTGTGGAGCGCTGGCAAGTCCAAAGTCAGCAGGGTAGACCAGCAGACTGGAGACCCAGGAACCAGTTGAAGTTCAAGTCCAAAGGCAAGTCGGCTTGCAGAATTCCACCTTCCCGTGTGGAGGTCAGTCTTTTTCTATTAAGGCTTATAGCTCATTGGATGGAGCTCACCCTCATTATGGAGGATAATCTGCTTCACTCAAAGCCTACTGATTTAAGTGTTAATCTAATCTAAAAATACCTTCACTGAAAGACCTAAAATAATATTTTACCAAATATCTGGATACTTGGGCCTAACCAAGTTGACATAAAATTGACCACCACAACTGTCTTATGGGATTATTATGAGAGTAAATGAAAGAATATATGTAAAATATAAAACAAGACAGAAACATATGATACTATTAATATTACTGCTCATGAAGAGGTAACATGATATACAAGAGGCATGCGTTTTAGAATATCACACAACTCTGTATTCAAATTTTAACTTGATCATTTTCTGCATCTATAATTCTGTTGACTTTAACATTTCTGACCATCAACTTCTCCATTTATAAATTGTGATTAATAAAACCTAGGCCCATTATGTGAAGGTTAAATAAAACTGTTGATTCAATGAAAAATGTTGTGCTAGGTGCAAGTATACGTGAATGTTTCGATCATCTCTTTTTCTTCCATTCTCCTCTTTCCTGCCCCTCTTGGCCTTCACAGCACCGTGCCCCTCTGTGGTTCCCAATGCTGCTGCTACCCTTCTGAAAGGACCTAAGGTAAAGGTGAGTGGAGACGTGGACAAGGCCTAAATGCTTACCATTGAATGTTTTCACTGAAAACACAACCCTCTGGGAAAATCCTATGTTAAAAAATATCCATTTCATAAAGTGATTCCCATATCCTGGCCAATGGTCCACACTAGCAAGGATTTGTTGATCTGGTTTCAACAAATTCAACTAAGAAAAAAATGTTATAGACAGATGGGTTCCCAAGACTGTACATACTGAAGTCAGCCAGTTTGGTAATTCCATTGTGATTTTCATTCTGTATTTATCCTTTCTACTGTAACTAAGTGTGTACAGCAAGATCTCAGTGAAGTTTAAAGAACAAGCTAAATGGAAGGAACATTGGATCTGGGGTCATTCTGAGCCTGGTTTGGATCCAAACTCAGCCGCTTTTGTACTCTGTGATCTGGGCAAGGTTCCAGGGTGTGATTTATTCCTTTTAAGATAGAGATAATAATAATGTTACTGTTCCAGATGGCCAGAAGGGTTAGAAATAATGACTGTAAGATATCTGGCCCATAAAAAAATAAACGTTTTGACAATATACTGTTGTCATTAGAGGGAGTTCTCTGGAGTCTGAAAAGGACTCTAAGACACAGGTTTGAGTGTGATGGGGATCAGAAGGTCTCAGTGAGCTACAGAGTGAAGGATAAGTAAGAGGTTGAACTCAGCAGACAGACCAGCAAATGAAAATGAAACAGGCAATATCTCTCCTGCTGAGAGATATACAGCTCACTTAAAACCAAGGCCTGTGAAGCATTCATGAAACTTTCTCAGGTTTGTTATGATGCAAACTCCTGATACCTAAGAACGGAAAGAAAATTGCAGTAATTCTTGGCTTTCCAAATTCCCTGTCTCCACAGAATCTATGTGATGGGTCAGAAGCAGACCTGGACCAGGATTGAAGATTTTTAGTTTAAGCTCTGCTAGTGAGTTACTGTGGGGTAGGACAGACAAATCTTGAAGAGAGCAATTTTTAAAGACAAGTTGAATCATTTGCCCAAGGACACAGGTTTCAGAATTAGTCTGTATGCATAACAGGAAACCCAAAGTAACATTGTTTCAAGCAAGACAGAAGTAGTGAATCAAGGACTTGTTTGGTGCCTCCACAGTCATCATCCTTTCCATTTGGGTGCTTCATGTATTTCATTCTCAAGATGGCTCATGGTCAGGATACCCACTGGAGAGCTCACCATCCTGTTCACACGCTGAAGAACAGGAACAAGGAAAGGGCAGAAGTGTGAAAACAGTTCACCTCCTCTTGAGTTAGCAGTCTCCCAGAACTTCATCACAACAAAATCAAACCCTGGAGAGGTAGAAAAGGTGGTATTGTCTGCCTAGAATAAACTCTTCATGATTATATTCCTGAATTTTAGTTTACACAGCTATAGATGCCTCTTCAAACAGTCTTTGTGTTAACTAAATAGTACATATCAAAAATCTACACCCAAATATACCTCTTTGCTAGCATCTTAAAATATAGGCCTGAGAGCATTTTCAAATTTAATTAATTGTCCAGTAGTTTAGAAACTGTGTAGAAAAGGAAGATTTTCATCTAAGTGATGGCTACTAATATTTAAGATATATTAGTTTGGCCATATTCAAGTTTAATAATTCATTAATTCATTGGATTGCCAGATAAAATGTAGACAATATTTGGGACACACTTATACTAAAAAAAATTTTTTCCTTATTATCTACAATTCAAATTTAACTACACATTTTTTATTTTTATTTGCTAAATTTGGCAACTCCTTTAGTTCAACAAATATTTACAAGAGTCTTACTATGTGCCATGCCCTTAGAATACAACGAGCCAATCAGAATAAAGCCCCTGCCTTCTTGGATCTTATATTCTAGTTGAGGGATTTTTATTTTTGGTAAATAATGCACCAGGTGGAGATGAATTATATGAAGAATATGAGGAGGTGAGGCATGCAAATAGGACAGCTGCTTATCAGAAAGACAGGAGACATCATTTCTATCCATGCAGGCAGCATGGCAGTCCTACAGGCAAATAACTGAAGAAAGAGTTCTCCAGGGAGGTGAGATAGCAAATGTGAATCCCTGGGGTGTTTAAGCAGGAAGTAGACAAACAATTGAGAGGAGAAGCATTAGGAATGAGTTAGAGGGATACTCCAAAGAACTCTCAGAAGAAAGCTGATGCAGGTATTTGTAAGTCTTGATTAAAGTCTTTAGATTTTAGTCTAAATGTTATGGGGAGCCAGTGGATGCATCGTTAGAGTTGAAAAATGACAGTCTGGTTATAGAAGCAGGGAGACTCAGGGGCAGGTGTTCGAACACGAGGTGGTAGTGGCCTGGTCTCCAAGAGAAAGGAAATGGTCAGCTTTAGGACATCATTTCTTAATCGAATCTGGGGCATCAGAAAAAGAGAGGAGTAACAAATGATTCCGAGATTTTTGAGCGACTCACTGAATGAAGTGTTATTTACTATTTACTTCTAGAGGAATGCCCTAGGAGGGGTAGGATTGAAGAGGGTGAGAAACCAGAAGTTCACTTTTTAGACATTTCAAATTTGAGATGCCTCTAAGACACCAGGTATTAAAAGTGACCTATATATAGTTCAGGGACAGTTCTGGGCTGGAGACATAATTTGGGTTTGGTCAGCACATATTTATTAAAGTCTTGAGCCGCGATCATCTACAGTGTGAGTATAAGTAAAGAAGAGAGCTGAACTGAGTCCTGGAGAGGAATATAAAACAACAAAGGGGGATGAGTGGTAGCTGTTCATGAGGGAATTCATGTGGAGTATCTCCAAAGCCACGTGAAGAAAGGGCTTCAAGAAGAACATGAAAAACAATCATATGCTCTTAAAATGAGGACTGAATATTGACATTGACTTCAGCAATGTGGAGGTCTTTGGTAACTTTAATAAGAGTTGTTTAAGCAGAATGATGATGTTGAAAACTTGATTGTCATGATTCCACTAGAGACTGAGAGGCAAAGAATGCAAGATAACATCTATAAACAACTTCTTCAGGAAGTTTTCTATAAAGGGAGGACGAATGGGATCTTAGCTAGAAGGAAACATGGCATCTCGGGATATTTTTTTAATTTAAGATTAGAGATGTTATATCATGTTTTGATGCCGATGGGAAAAACTGATAACGTAGGAATGACTGTGGATAATTATAGAAGCAAACTCTATGAATAGGCTGAGAATTGGATCCAGTGTTCAGAGGACTGACCTAAGATAGGCATGTTTACTGCTCCTGAAGAACAGTATGAAGGGAGGCAAGAGACATGAGCTCGAGGCATCGAGGTTGGTGGATGCAGTGATAGGAGTTTTCTTTGGATTATCTCTATTTTTCTCAATAAAATCAAAGCAAGTTCACCTACTGAGAATGGCAGGGGAAAGGCAAAGGTTTAAGTACAGAAAAAGTCTTCTCTGAAAGTGAAAGACTAATTGACCAGAAAAATGTAGTAGGATTCAGTTAAGTGTTTTATACAAGTCATTAACTTTACCTAAGACCATATGTATTTAGCAAAACGGTAAAAACATCTGAGGATAAACTACACTATCTGTTCCAATTTCTGAATAAGCTAGTGGGCTTATTAATGTGGGCTCCGTGAGAGAAGAGATTCTTGTCTACTTTGTTCACAACTGAATCACTGGGCATTAAAACGTTGCCTGCACATAGTAGATGCTCAGGAAACATTTGGTGACTGAATTAGTAAATGAGGAAATGCTGTATCTTTAGCTTTGCTGTTGTTACAGATGACCGTCTCAACCACAAATATTTACCTTCTCACCTCCTCCTAGCACATTTTTAGTAGCACTTTCCAACCATTTTTTAAAAACATATGGCCCATTTTTAAGAAAACATTTTGTGGTTTACATTCCTCTATTTTTAATTTTCCAAAATGTTGTTTCACAGTATCTAGTGGAGAGTTTAAAAGCTTCATAAACTAAAGGCACATATTGCCAAAATTAAATGAACTAAAAAGAATGAAAAGTTTGGGTAGAGTTCAAAATTTTAAGTTCTCAGGGGGAAAAAATGCACAAAATTTGGAGTTTTTGTCTCTTATATTCTATATTAAACATGAAATTCTAGGGGCCAGACTAGATCAAAGGAATAAAACTTTTAGAACAAACTTCCAAGTGTGTAATGTACTGAAAGAGACTT